>JAOTQJ010156045.1:0-22562 GCA_025642045.1 Solanum sejunctum | reverse complement strand
TTTTCGTATTTTTCTCAATTTTCGTCAAATTTTTGAAAAAACCCAAGTGTGGTTCCGCGTCCTCTCCACGTCGCATAAGGGGCCCGAAAATCTCATTATTTTTTATTTTCTTTGGAAAAATCAATTCATATTTTTTCACGTTAAAGCCGAGTCGGGATTATTTTTTGACTCAGTTTTTTGCACTGATTGCAAATTCTATCTCATATTTTTCATCAGAGTTTGGGAGACACGTTGCACGCATAATAAAGTTTAGGAGTGTTTTAGTAATTTTACGGGGTGTTACAATAGTAAAATCCCATCATGAGTAATTTGTAAATCATATCAAAACCTCAAAATAGTTCATAGATTTCATAACTTGAAGCATGTATAACCTTGATAGACGAAGATTTATTCATAGTATAAGCTCAAAATAGATGTTCCTGCATAATCAACAATATTTGATAGACCCCAACATATTTCATGCTCATATTTCATAATAATAAATACCCATAAGAAGTACAACTTGAAATCATGCAATTTTCATAAAATAGGAAGGTTGGACTCTATGGGTGAAAGGACCCAATGGATGAAACTCACATACCTTAAACTTGGGTTTTCTTGATGTAGACTTGAAGGAGACTTGAAGCTTGAATGGGGTTCTTGAGATCCAGAATTAAGCTTGGGACACTTGAATTTGGATGAAATATTTGCTTAAGTGTTAGAGAGGATTTTGCGAGGATCTTGAGTGATATAGAGTTGAAAAATTGTCTAAGTATGCGATATTTCACGTATAAAAGGGCATGGGGCCAAGACCGTAATGCCTTGGTCCGAAATAGAAAAATTAAGGAAGTGATAACACTGCTCCTCGACAAGTCCGCGTCGCAGAGCCAATGCGAATGCCCACTGTTTGGCGAAAAATTAGCAAAATCATTTTTCGCTATGGGTCCTCTAAAGTTGGGGTTATACCCATTTCTCACTCAATTTTGCCCCCTTATCAAGAATTTGAAATCGAATTTTTGATATCATGCACGAATTTTGAGATATATGAAAATTACGATTATGAGCATTTTCGAAGCACATTTTCGAGGCGTTTCATCTATGACTTGAAAGTTATTTGTGATTATTAATCTGCCAAAAATTATTTCAAAAGTTCAGTTCTTAGTAGTTGATCTTGATGGATGATTTTAAGGAGGAATATAAATGCAGAGACGAACACCGATTTTTGAATGTCATAACTCAGGCCTTTGGTAACGTTGATTATTCTTCCTTCTCCTCTTGACCGTTCGAAGACGAACAGTGGATAAATTGGTATCTATTGTAAGGACTCTCAAGTCGTTTTGAAAATTAGAGCTTCTTGCGTCATAAAAGATTTATCTCGTAAATTTTTAAAAGGGTATTTTTGACTATTAGATAACTCTTGTTATCTTTAAATAACTAATTTAATTAATGAGTTAATAGAATTTATTATTTTTAGTATATAAAAAATATAAATGAATAAGGGTTAGAAAGGGGGTTGAACGCCCCCACTTCAGTAAACAAAAAGAGAAACAAAGAACGCATACACACGAAAGCAGAAGGGAAAAATCGAGGCTTCAAGTAAGATTTAATTAAAAATTTTGTACTTTTTTCTTTAACTTGTGATAAAATGGCATAAGATACAACCATTCAATTGTTTATTATATAATTTTAAGACTAAGAATTCATTATAATTGGGCAGTTGGTATTTGTCACCTGTTAGATTGTAAAGCTATTATGTAAATTGCAATATGTTGCAGTAAACTTTTATTTTGGAAGCCCAAAGTATTGATGGACATTAGTGCTAGCCGATGATTACACCAATCATTAGAGTTAGCATATGATGGGTTGAGTTGCACCTTTTCGTATAGGTTGTGTAATTAGCATTTTTCTTGATCACTACTGTTATATTATGATCCAAGTTTAATATAAGAGATAGATAATTAAATGTTAGTTGTAGTGTATCATCTAGATATTAACGGAGTTATGTTGGTTAAAGGAATTAAGATTCAACACTAGGCTTATTAATTAGGAAATTGATTATCGAATTGAATTGAATTTTGGATCTAGGCTAGACATATAGTAATATGGGTGTCTATATACTCCTTTACTTATGAATATCATATATTTGATTGATTCAAAATGTTTTGAGGCATTGAAGAAAGGCGAAGCATGGATGAATTAGCTAACTTGATTCAGCTCTTCAGTTGAGGTAGGTTATGATTTGTTCTATCTAATAGAGAGACTCTTAATAACGATTGATATTCATTGAGTAAAACTGTGATATTTTCTATGCACTTAATTGTTGTGGTTTGGTTGACTGATATATTGTTGTGATTGATTTGCAATCCCAAGACAATGAAACCCATAATCTTGAACTTGATCTCTCAAAGTGATGCCTTGAATAAAGAAGGCTTGATGAAACATTAGTAATGAAGTGAGAAATAATGAATTATATATATTGGATCAGGTGCCATGTTTCGACACATATATATTATAGGATCGGGTGTCACGTTCCGTCACATATACATTATAGGATTAGGTGTCACATTCTAACACATATATATTATAGGATCGAGTGTCACATTTCAATACACACATACACACATAAATATATATATATATATTGGATCGGATGCCACATTCCGGCACGATAATAATAAAGAAAAATATGTTAAAATAATTTAATATACTCAATTTCAAGGAATTTATCTCCCAAAAGAAGTGTGATGTGGAGGCCCGAGTCCTGTGTGTATTATTGATATCGTTGATTGGTTGTGTATTTGTCTCTTGCTGTTGCCACATGTTAAGTGTTATAGTTGATTTTCTGCTATTACTTTATGCATATTAATTTTTATTTGGATTCGACCGATGATATCTACTCAGTACACATGGCTCGTACTGACTCCTACTTGTATTTTATTTGTTTTACTTTTGTGGAATGCAACGAGTATTTCATCAATTTCGACTTGCTATCAGCTCTAGCCGGTTGTTGGTATAGTTATCTCAGGGTAGCTAACTTTCTAGCTCGTATTGGATTCTATTAGTTATAACATGATGCATTTCCTTAGTTTTCGGACATGGACTATTTTATTTATCTATTTTGGTGTTGCTACTTTTAAACTTAGTATTTGAGATTAAATGTACTTCATGTGATGACTTTCAGGTTTTGAAAAAACGATATGTAATAGACTTAGTGCTTTTGTTATTGCTTGTTTTATAACTTGAATCGCTAATATAGGTTGAGATTTGTATCACTGGTTGTTCCACTTAGGATGTTAAGTATGGTACCACTCATGACCCATTTTTAGTCGTGACATTTTATTACAATTGTGAAAATGTTTATCTTATCATCTTGCAAAGATACTTATAGTAAAATCTTGAAAATTATTTTTCTTATTATGTTGCAATGATGTTTTTAGTGTCATTTTTAAAAATATTATTTCATTTTCCAAGGATACTTTCTTTTTTTTTTTTTTAAAAAAAAAAACTAACACTATTACAATTTGTAAAAGTATTTTTCTTATCATATTGTTATGTTATTCGTTTCAATTTTTGTAAAATTACTATTGGTTATGGTTCGATGATACTTTAAGAGGTTTAAAAAGAGTTTACATCTTCTTTTGAATCACCTTCTTCCTCAACTTCATCATCCTCAGAATCATCAGAAAGATACATTCCTTTTAAACCATCCATTACTAAAGGCTATCATCAAAGTTATCTTCACTATCATCATCTTCATCATCGGAGTCATCTTCAAAAAATATCATCATCATCTTCACCAGACTCAACCTTTTTCCTTGGATCAAATACTTTAGTATTTTTAACATTTTTATTAGGTTCATATTTTAGTGCATCAAACTTTACATCTTTCACATCAGTCTCATGTTTTTCATTTGGTGCCTCCAAACATTCTTTTCATCTGAAAAGACATCATCTGCAGAGTTGATTTCATTAGCGCTCGGCTCATCAGCAGTGTATCCAATGAAGTACACTCTTTCATATTTTAAGCCATGTGAAAGTTCAAATTCTTTTTCAAAAACCAAGTCTAACATCAATTATGGTCTATCCTAAGCCATTAGAGCTCCAATGACATAAATTATTTTTCCAACAGTTAGGCATAGTGAAATATATTTTTGCTTCTTTCACATCTTTCACTGCACCTATGGCAGCTTGAAAAATATGAATGAGCTTGAAAAGGCCAGGCTTAATCTTTAGAGATTCTTCTGCTTTCACTTTAACACGCTTTAAATCTCAACAATTAAAGGCGAACAAAAAAGTCAAAAAGACTATTGTACGAAGACCAAAGATGAAAGAGGTAGCAAGAGTACTTTCAATATATCATTTTAGTGTATTCATTTATAAAAGTATTCTCCTCATAATGTTAAATATTGTAACAGTATTTTCTTATCATATTGTAAGTGAACTTACATTATAATTTTAATTGTCTTATCATTTTATAAAGGTGCTTTCAATAAATTTTATAAAAAAATAATCTTATCATCTTATAAAGAAACTTTCATTTTATTGCATATAAACATTTTTTGTACTCATGTCGCGAAAGTACTTATAGTGTATTTTATGAAAATGTATTTATTATCATATTATAATGATACTTTCATCTCATTTTAGATGAATGCTTTTCTTATCATCTTGCAAGAATATCTTTTGTTGATGTTGTAATGGTACTTTTGTATAGTTTTTTTTTTATATTTTTTCTTTATCATGTGTATAATGCTTTTATTACATTTTGTAAAAGTGTTTCTCATTATGTTGATAGATTATTTGTGTCACAATATTTTTTAAAAGTATTATGCTGCTAGATTATTTGACATTTTTGTCATGTTGCAAGTGAACTTTCAATATAATTTTTAAATGTGTTTTTCTTATCATTTTGTAAAAAAGTTTCTTTCATTATGTATCTTTTCAAAAATATGATAAATTAAATTTATTTTGACAATATTTAAAAAAGTACACTTTCTACATAATAATAAGATAATAAACTTTTATAAAATGTAAGACGTACTTAATACAATATGATACGAAAATAAACTTTTTACAAAAGGTCAAGAAAGAACTCTTTATCAAACATGATAAGATATTAAACTCTTGCAAATGCAAAGAAAGTAAATTGCTAGCATAAACAAATATGATCAGTCTTCATAAAATTGTACCATTTAATACTTGATATACTCCAACCTTTATTATACTGATACTTACCAAATGATGCTTGTGATAACTTTTTGAAGGTTATTTACACAATGTTGGATCGGAGACAAGTGAAATATGAGCATATAAAATTTGAGACTTAAGATCAGTTTTACTTTCATTCCCCAAGCAAGTTTCAAAAAACTTCTTTATACACAACATTTGTTGCTTCATTTGCCACTTTCCCTTCATCATCATAAATCAAAATCTTTCAAATCATTTCTTCTTGTAACTCACGATAATGCAACATAGAGTTGACCATGTGTGAATATGAGTTTCTTCAAATACAAACCGACATGGGATAATAATTGTCCTTAACTTTTATTTATAGTCATGGCAAAAGATGCAACCAAAGGAAATTTTCCTCGTTGAAACTTAAAAGGTATTCTTACATCAGATGGAGTCAATGACATTCTTGGTATGAATACCTTTTGTCCAGTCATATTACCTGATAAAACTTTGGCTTTAATAACACAATTTTCAAGTCTTGTGATGATTAATTTTGTCCCATTACATAATTTTGAAGATTCATCTATGTTTCTCAATAACATAATCGATACACCAACTTTCAAAGTGATTGTATGATTTGGTATACTAGAACATTTAATAGTGTTTAGGTATTCAAGAGTATGTATTTGTTCCAAACCTGTAAATGCATCATCAGACTTGCAGATGGTATCAAAACTGAAGTATATTTTTTCTTCGCTTTGATAGAGTGAAATCATGTGTATATTGATTGATTCAACCATGTCAAGAGTGGGAGCAAGAATACCTCCTTTTTGTAGATAATGTTATATCATTAAAATGATTGAAAAAGTTAAAATATCTGCTTTCCACAATTGTAGAAATTGAGTCATCACAATTCTTGATAAAAAGATCTTCAGGGATGTGAACTTTCTCAATGCCATCAATTGAAGTATCAATTTTACCATCACCAACTACTAAAATCTAATAAGCAAATTCTTTCAAATCATGTACATATGAATTCAACGAATTTGCTTGTAACCTCATATTTTTGGTTAGCTGTAAGACTTGACAGTAAACCCATAAATAGGATGAACTAAGGGTAGTATTAACAATATCTTGCCTATTTTCTTTTGGAATGACAGGAAAAATTTGTTTGAAATCACCACCAAGCACAACAGTTTTACCCCAACTGGCCGTTCCAAATTGGATGCATCTTGGTATTTAAGAATATCTCTTAGAATTTTGTCAAGAGCTTCAAAACAATATCTATGCATCATAGGTGCCTCATCTCAAATTATCAAGTTTGTCTTCACAATCAAATTTGAAAGAACACTACCTTGCTTGATATTATATGTTGAATCTTCAGTTGCATTTAAGGGTATTGCAAATCTTGAATCAGCTGTACGGCCTTCAAGTAATAAAAGAGATGCAATCCGGCTAGACGTAACTATTAAGACAATGTCTCCCTAGCAGATGATAAATTCCTCCAAATAAAAGTCTTTCTAATTCCTGTATGACCATAAATGAAGAAAAATTCTCCTTTTTTTTGATACACTGTTGTTATAATTTTATCAAAGATTGACCTTTGCTCCATTGTTAATTTGACCAATAATTTATCATATTCTTCATGCATAGAATGTCTATTATAACATAGTTCATTAAGGAAGAGTCTATTGTGATTGATAACTTGTTCTTCATTATAGGAGTTGACATTGTTGAAAAATCTTAAAATGTTCTTTCACAGCCTTGTAAAAAAATTTCCAACTTTTGCAAACAACGATTGTTTAATTCATTGTTTGTTAGTTCTCTCAGCTGTAAAAAAAAAAAAATACAAAATAGTTACTAATATAGTTGAACTTTTAAGGATATATTCATATAAGTTAAACATAACTTTATAAATTATATCAAATAATTTTTTTCATTAATATTTATTTTCTATGATAATTAATTATAAATTCTGATAAGCAATACTTTATGATAAAATATAAAGCAAATATCATTTATATGATTTGCTTATAAAATTTATTTTTTACAAAGAAAGCACTACTTATAAAATATTATAAGATATATTCTTAACAATGGGTTATCATACAAAGTGTATACTTACATTACATTTTATGAAAATATTTTTCTTATTATGCTTAATATTAATTCAATTCATTATTTTAAATTCTATTTATTATATTGCAAGGGTGCTTTATATACATATTTTAAAGGATGTTTTCAATACAATCTGTAAATGTGTTTTGCTGTTCATTTTGCAAATATTTTTAAATACATTTTATGAAATTGTGAATGTGATTTTTATGTTATAATAGCACTTTCAAATGTTTTTGTAAAAGTGCTTGTCTTATCATGTTGCAAAGATATTTTTCACAAGAATCTTTCTTATCATGTTGTAGGGGTACTTTTAATATAATTTTTAAATGTGTTTTTCTATTATGTCTTTAGGGGGCTATTTTCATCAAATCTTTTTGTTTGAAAGTGTACTTTTTAGTATGTTGGAAAGGTACTTTCAATATATCACTAAAAGTATTATCTTAACAAGTTGTTAGGATACTTCCAACGTATTTATACAATGTGTTTACTATCGTGATAAAGTTTATAAAAATATCTTTCTTATCAAATTGCAATTTGCATTTTATATAATTTTTAAAATGTTTTTCTTATCATGTTAAAGGATAATTTTAATATATTTTGTAAAAGTGATATTCTTATCATATTGTTCGGGTCCTTTGACTAGTTACTAAAAAGTATTTTTCTATCATCTTACCAAGATCCTTTCTTTCTACGTTATGTAAAAAAAAAAATTATCATGTTGCAAGTCACTTTCAGTATTTTTAAAAGTATTTTTTTATTATTAAGTTGTAATGGTAATTTCATTACATTTTTTACAAGTATATTTCTTATCATGTTGCGCAGGTAATTTTAATATATCATTTAGAAGTGTAAATTTTTCTTTTAATAAAAGTACCCTTTTTATAGCGCAATAAGAATATATACTTCAAAAAATGTAAAGAAATAACTCATTCTACAATGCGATAAGCTAGTATACTTTTATAAAATATTTTTAAAAAATTCTTTAACATTTTAAATTTTTAGAGTCCTTTTTAAAAAAATTATGGCCACCAACAATGCATCAATGCATATAAATTTTTAAATATGAAAAAAAGTAAAATATGTAAGAAATGATCAATATGTTTATCTAAATTATCCAGAATTCTCCGTTCTTCATGTAGGATATCATCTGATAATAATGTCCATGTTGCCTCCCACACACATTCAGATCGAGACATTGAATTTGATAAAAGTAGCATAGCAAATAATTATCAAAGATAAGATGACATTCTCCAGTTACTTGCTTCTTTTATGGCATCCACATATTCTTTGTCATCATCTAATAAACCCAATGCATAACACACATTTTTAAACGTTGGATGAAGATGATTGTTTATTGTTCGAAGATCTTCATAACACTTGGGACCTTTAATTATATTCAACAATATTTTGAGGTAGTATTGTTCTCCACTTCTAGGTGGCACAAATAATATTCGCCCAATAGAAAATGCAATTTTTATTTATTTTTTCCCACTCTTTCAATTTCTTATTCCACACAAATTTAAGAGGACATTCTGCATAAGTTAATTCTCTGGCATCTTCACACATCTTATGTGCCTTAAACCAACTTAAAAATTGTGATTCTCTTACACTCGATCTGGTGGCAACAAAATCAACAGGATAATTATTAGAGAAATTAATCGATTGTTCATTTGATAAATGAAATGAAAACCTTTCTATTGCAGGTTCTTGTGGTGAATTGGAAACCCAAAATTCTCCAAGCTGCTTCACATGGTGATATATATCGACAATCATAATACATATTGATTTCATCAACATTTGATGAATTTTTCTCATGCACACTTTTTAAAAAAGCAACACTACATGATCATTTACCTTACTAATGTACTTAAATAAGTACTTTATTGATCTATATTGATTGCACCATTTCACATTAATATGTGCACCATATTTTAACAATAAATATCTATTATGTGGAATCACATATTTATTATCCAAATGAATACCTTCTCTTTCAATAGTTATACCATTATCTCTCCTTTTATACTTTGGATAACCATCTTCAACGATCGTGGTATTTGATACAAAGCATTTGGAAATATGTTTTGTACATCTACCATTTTGCATGCAAGGAGATGTTTTCTTGACATAACCACATGGTCCATGCATCATAGATTTTTTCATTGCATGATGATAATAAGGATCATTCAATTCATTGAGTATCTTTACTAAAATGATTTCATCGACGTCTATTATATTTGGACATTTTATTGTGAAGAAATAACAATATGTATGCATGAGGTAGATCTCGCTTGTAACACCCCATAAAATTTACCAAAACACTCCTAGAACGTAATCGTACGTATAATACGTCTTTCAAAGCTTCGATGAGAAATTCGAGATTCGATTTACGATCAGCGCAAAAAATCAAGTGGAAAAATAGACTCAAACGAATTTTAGAGCAACCGGGTTGAAAAGTACTTTTTGCAAGTTTAATCAAAAACAGTGAGGGTGCACGACAGAGCCACGACGTGGACCCATCGCGGATCCACACTTATATTTTTTTTTCATTTTCAACGATAGTTGAAATTCCCAAAAATACACTGGTGCACAATGGGTCTGCATCGCCGAACAGTGCGATTTTGGTGATGAGTTCTCTTTTAATTTCAGAAAGGGTATTTTGGTATTCCCAACTATTTTAATACCCCAAAACGTGTTTTAATTCCTTTAATTCATACAAACGATTTCAAAAACTCATATTCTCCTAGTTCTAAGTACGTGAAAGTTTCTGAGAGAGATAGCAAGAAGGGGATTGAGGATTTTCAAAGTTTGGGTCAAATTCTTATTGAAAATTAGTACAATCTTCATCCCAGGTATGCAAAGCTAAACTAAAAGCATGAGATTATTCTCTCATGTGCCCCCATGATTGAATTAGGTTAAATAATTGAAAGTGATGGGTCTTGTTGTACAAAAATCTTGAAAGTATCTTGAAAATCATTTTTACTTTACTTATGTTTTCTGAAATTAATGATCATCATAATTCATACTACTTGTTTAAATGCTTTACTTGGACTATTGTATAAACTCTACATGTTTTACTGTCAAAGATGCCATGAATGAACCTAGGGGTTGATATCTAGAGCCTTGAGAACGTAATTGTGCTTGATTATTGTGGTCCGAGTCTTGATTTGAGTGAGTACTGATAATAATATTGCTGAAATTGATCGAGGTTGAGACACTTAGAGTCTTTACGAGGTTACACTTGAGTTCTAAAGAATGTTCATAATTTTCCCGAGATGAGTTGATGCCCTTGTCCAAAAGGGACTAAAATGATGACAAACCTTGATGTTGATGTTTATGAGCATGTTAAGTCCTGAAAAGAGTATCGAGCACTAAAAATGAGTAAGAGTGAGTCTCATTTGTACTTATTAACTATGTGGCCAGCATAGAAGAAGATTGGACGGTGAGCAACAAACGTTTTCGTAGTCCCAAAAGAGGACTTGATGTTATTATAAACCCACAGATGTACACCCTTTTACCCTGATAAGGTACTGTATGGATGCCGCAATGACATCACTTCGTTGTACTATCACCAGCTCATAGGTGATGGGTGTAGGTTTGAGAAACTCCCATATAGGTCCCATGTTATTAGTACTTTGATGCTGATATGATAGTATGAGTCTTGACTGATGGTGATGTGATAGCGTCCTATTCCTTATCCTCAGTTGAGATTGAGTAACCGATGAGTTGATGTTATATTATAGTATCTTGCCTATACTATTGACATTAGCCTATTTTACATATAATATATTCCCGTACTAATGCCTCTTGGCGCTGCATTATTTTACGATGCAAATTTAGTTGACAAGGACTTCAGCAGGCGAATTATTGAGGTTCAGAGCTATTTGATTCCAGAGAGTGGTGAGTCCTCCCCTGTATTCGGAGGATGATTCTTTCTTTATTTTTGTTGAGTTATTTTATTTAATTGTGGTAGACATGACCTATCATGGTACCTTCTTAGACAGTAGTTATAGAGGCTTCATAGACACAAAGAGATCATAGATAATGATTGGGGTCCTTTTTCCCCTTGTTTCTGTTTTAAACTGAGTTTTTTCATTTATCCTGCTTCATTTGATAGATATAGTCGAGAAGTCTTATTTCCCACTGATGGGTAAGGTTATTATTTTGCAACATCTGCCACTAATTTACTGATTGAATAAGTGTAATGGGACTAGGTGGTTCGCTTGGGGACTAGCAATAGTCTCCGAGTGCCAGTTACGCCTAGGTACCCTTCCGGGGCATGACATCTCTTTTGAAATTCTGTAGCACCTCGTGAAATTATTGAAATGCCCCTAAAATATAATCGTGCGCACAACACATTTTCCAAAGCTCCGATGGAAAATCTAAGACCTATCAGTTAACTTCAAGAAAATATTTAAGAAACTTCAATACAAGACGTATAAGACCTATCAGTTAAATAAAAGACCTATCAGTTAACTTTCTATATCTTAGTCTATGAATTGTGATAGCCCACTAATAGTTATTATCCTATTTAATCTTTCATATATGAATGGATTGAACGAATGCAATGAGACTAGATGGTCCGCTTGGGGACTAGTGATAGTCTCTAAGTGCCAGTTACACCCAAGGTACCCTCTTGGGGCATGACAAACTTGGTATCAGAGCACTGAGTTCATGTGTCCTAGGAAGTCTACTAAGTCATGGCTAGCAGGGTCTTGTTTATAGGTATGTTGTGCACCACACTTCATAAGCAGGAGGGTATAGGACATTAGGAAGTGTTACCCTTCATCTATGATCTGAGTTCGTGCGATAGAGTTTAACTTTGTGACAATCCCATCTTAACTCATGCATTTTACGCTTATACAAAATGTCGCCCAAGAGAATAGCTGCACAGAGAGATGCCCCAGCCCTAGTTGCTGAGAACACCCAACCAGAGGCTCCAGTCCAGACCGAGGCTAGGAGATGGGGACACCTCGCGAAGACTGCTGAGGTCCCACAGGCGCCCCCTGCTCAGCCCTAGACAGCTCCCACTACTGAGGCAAAATTTAGTGGAGCTATCGCTATGCCAACTCATCTGATGCCCTCCTAGGAAATAGCTAAGGCTCTCAAGCTCCTAGTTCTAGCTCACAGGAGCATCAACTGCAACCCGACTCAGAGACTTTTTGAGAATGAATCTGTCTATGTATACAGGGGCAAAAGTTGAGGAGGACCCATAGAACTTCATCAACAAGATATACAAAATTTTGAGGGCCATGTATGCCAGTAGGGTTGAAGAGGTTGAACTTGTCTCCTACAAGATTTTGGAAATGTTTGGTACAACCAATGGGAGGACATTAGAGGTGAAGATGCTGACCTCACAGATTGGGATTAGTTCGAGACCGCCTTCTTTGATCACTTCTTTCTTCAAAAGTTGAGAGAGGCTAAGGTGGATGAGTTCATGAATCTGAAATAGGAGGGGATGTCTGTGAAGGAGAATGGCCTTAAGTTTGTTAAACTACCAAGGTATGCTTTATAGATGGTGAAATACATGAGGACAAGAATGAGGAGGTTTGTGTCTGCCCTAGCCAGACATATGCAGAAGAAGTGTAAGACTGATTTGTTGATTGCTAGCATGGAAATCTCCAAACTTATAGTGTATGCCCAGTAGATAGAGGAGGATAAGAAGAAAGATACAAAAGAGCAGATGAGTAGAAGGGTAAAGTCAGCGGGACATGAGCCTAGCCCGCAGAGGCAAACTAGGGGTGACAAGTCCTATTTTTAGAAGAGATCATCATATCTTGCACCTTCTGTTGTGAGTGCGCCTATGCAGCTAAATAGGTATGAATAGAAATCTCACGGTCATCAGAATTTCATGACCCCGAACGCTCAATCTCAGGCCAGTGTGACCCAAGGTATGAGGGGAAAGCCACATTGCAGCAAGTTGGTAAGCTTTATTTGGGTGAGTGTCCGGTTGGCAAGGATTTGTGCTTACATATGGTTAGGCTGGTCACTTCAGCTTTGAGTGTCCACAGAGGAGGCGAGGTGAGGAGACTAGTAAAGCTCAGTCTTCCACAACACTCCTAGCCAATAACCAACAGAGAGGTGCAACTACTGGTACAGGTGGTAGGACAAATTGTCTTTATGTTATGGGTAATTGAAAAGTTCAGGAGGCTACACCAGACATTGTCACGGGTATAGTTCGAGTCTTTTTCCTTGATTGCGATGCATTGATTAATACGGGGACCAGCTTGTCTTTTGTGACCTCTTATGTGGCTAGTAAGTTTGGGGTTCTTCCAAAGTGTTTGCATGAACTTTTTTTTGTTTCTATTCCTACTGGTGAGTCTATCCTAGGTGAGAGGGTTTACAAAGATTGTGTAGTGTCTGTTTATCATAGTGACACCTTAGCTGATTTTGATAGAGTTAGAGATGGTTGATTTTGATGTAATAATGGGAATGGATTGACTTCATGCTTGTTATGCTTCTGTCGATTGTAGAACCTGAATTGTGAAGTTTCAATTTTCTAATGAGCCTATCTTAGAGTGGAAACGGAGTTCTGTTGCCCCTAAGGGAAAATCCATCTCTTATCTTAGAACTAGAAAGTTGATCTCCAAAGGTTGCATTTACTACCTTGTGAGAGTTAAGTTTGATGATGTTGAATCTGCTACTCTTAAGTCAATCCCAATCATAAATGAGTTTCCTGAGATATTCCTTGATGATCTTTCTAGAGTCCCTTCTAATAGGAAGATTGACTTCGGGATTGATGTTCTTCTCGAGACCAAACCCATTTCGATTCCACCCTATAGAATGGGCCCTGCAAAGTTGAAAGAATTGAAAGAGCAATTGAAAGACTTGTTAGAGAAGGTTTTATAAGGCCTAATGTCTCACCTTAGAGTGCTCCTATCTTATTCATGCGTAAGAAAGATGGGTCTTTAAGAGTGTGAATAGACTACCGTCAGTTGAACAAGGTTACCACAAAGAATAAGTATCCTCTTTCCAGAATAGATGATTTATTTGACCAACTTTAGGGTGCTTTTTCTTTCTCAAAAAGATAGACCTCAGATCGGGTTATCACTAATTAAAGGTGAGGGAAAGTGACATCCCCAAGACAACCTTTAGGATACGGTATGGCCATTTTGAGTTCTTGGTCATGTCTTTCGGGTTGACAAATTCACCTGCAACTTTTATAGATCTGGTGAACAAGGTATTCAGGCCGTATCTTGATATGTTCATGATTATGTTTATCGATGACATTCTGGTATATTTAAGGGATGAGGAGGAGCATGCTAATCACCTTAGAGTGGTTTTACAAACACTCAAAGACCATGAGTTGTATGCGAAATTCTCTAAGTCTGTTGGCTCAAGTCAATGGCTTTCCTAGGCAATGTTTTGGGAGATGGTATTCGAGTGGATACTCATTAGATTGAGGCGGTTAATAATTAGCCAAGACCAACTTCTCTAACAGAAAATAAAATCTTCTTGGGTTTAGTAGGGTACTATCGTAGATTTGTTGAAAGTTTCTCTTCTCTGTCAGCCCCATAGACAAAGATGACTAAGAAGAAGGCCAAGTTTCAGTGGTCTGAGGCGTATGGAAAGAGTTTTCAAGAGTTGAAGACTAGATTGACTATAACACCATTGTTGACCTCTCCAGAAGGGACGGGTGACTTTGTGATATACTGTGATGCATCCAGAGTTGCACTGGGTTGTATGCTTATGCAGAGAGGGAAGGTGATAGCTTATGACTACAGACAGCTTAAGATCCATGAGAAGAATTATCCGACTCATGATATAGAGTTGGCAACAGTGGTATTCACACTGAAGATCTAGTGTCACTATTTGGATGGAGTACATGTGGATGTGTTCATTGACCACAAAAGTTTGCAGCACATGTTCAGTCAAAAAGAGCTCAACCTGTGGCAGAGGAGGTGGATGGAGTTGCTTAAGGATTATGATATGAGCATTCTCTGCCACCTAGGTAAGACTAACATCGTTGTTGATGCTCTTAGAAGGATGTTCATTGGTAGCACTTCCCATGTGGAGGAAAGGAATAGAGAATTATCCAAAGAGGTGTATAGATTGGCTTGATTGGGAATGCAACTTGAGGATAGTAATGAAGGAGGGGTCAATGTTCAAAATGGTTCTGTTTCATCTTTAGTATCAAAGGTGAAAGGAAAACATGACCAAGACACTGTTTTACTCTAATTGAAAAAGGTGGTTCACAAGCAGAAGGTGATAGTTTTCTCCAAAAAGGGAGATGGGGTATTGAGATATCAAGGAAGATTGTATGTGCTCGATGTTGATTCTATTTGAGACAAAATCATGGTCGAAGCTCATAGCACGAGATATTCCATCTATCCTGATTCCATCAATATGTACCACGACTTAAGGGAAGTCTATAGGTGGAATGGGATGAAGAAAGACATTGCTGAGTTTGTCTGTAAGTGTCCAAATTATGAACAAGTTAAGGTTGAACATCAGAAACCATGTAGGTTAGCTCATAATTTTGAATTTCGGAATGGAAGTGGGAGATGATCAACATGGATTTCATCACAGTCTTACCCCGATCCCAAAAGTAGTATGATTCGATATGGGTGATCATTGACAAGATTGTGAAATCAGCCCACTTCTTGGCAGTCAAGACAACTTACACTAATGAGGAGTATGCTCGACTGTATATCCGTGAGATTGTGAGGTTGCATGGGGTTCCCTTTTCCATCATCTCGGACAGAGAATATGAATTCACTTATCAATTCTAGAGATCCTTTCAGAAAGGATTAGGCATGAAAGTATATCTGAGTACAATTTTTTACCCTCAGACGGATGGAAAGGCAGAGCGCACCATCCAGAGTTTGAAGGATATGCTGAGAGCATGTGTCATCGACTTCAAATGAAATTGGTATGATCATCTACCGTTGATTGAGTTCGCATATAATAATAGCTACTATGCCAGAATTCAAATGGCCCCTTATGAGGCATTATACGGGAGGCAATGTAGATCACCAATTGGCTGGTTTAAGGTCAATTAAGCTGAGTTAATTGGACCTGATCTCGTGCGCCAGTCTATGGAGAAGGTGAAAGTCATCACAGAAAGATTGAAGATAGCCTGGAGTGGTCAAAATTCATATATGGATGTGAGAAGAAGACATTTGAAATTTGAGGTGGATGATTGGGTGTACTTGAAGGTGTCACCCATAAAGGGTTTCATGAGATTTAGAAAGAAAAGAAAGCTGAGTCCCTGTTATATTAGACCATACTAGATCATAATATGGATTGGGAAAGTTGCTTATGAGCTAGACTTACCTTCTGAGCTAGATGGAGTTCACCTGGTGTTCCATGTGTCAATGTTGAAGTAGTGTTTGGGAGATCCTACTGTAGCAGTTCCTGTGGAGAGTGCAAGAGTGAAGGATAGTCTATCTTACGAAGAAATTTTAGTCCAGATCCTTGATCGACAAGTTCGTAGGCTGACGAACAAAGAGATAGCCTCCGTTAAAGTCCTATGGAGCAATTAATTTGTTAAGGAAGCTGCATGGGAAGCTGAGGAAGCGATGAAACTCACGCAACTATTCGTGCCTAATGATGACAATGTCAAAGGTAAACATCCTTATCCTTAATGTTATTGAATGTCTCCTTTTATTGAGTTGATGCGATTATCAAATGTTATTCTCGAGTCTAAGACAAAGATATATAGGTGATGGATAGTTGAGAATTGGAATGTTCCCGAGTGATGTATAAGATGAGTTTTGAAGTCATTTGTGCTTTTATTCTATTCTTACTCATCATTCAAGGACGAATGATCCCCAGGGAAAGATGATGTAGCATCCCGTGAAATTACCAAAATACTCCTGAAATATAATCGTGCTCACAATGCATCTTTCATAGCTCTGATAGAAAATTCAAGACCGAATTTGCGATCAGTGCGTAAAATTGAGTCAGAAAATAGTCTCGACCCGATTTAAAAGCAACCGTAGTGAAATTAAAAATTTTGCTAACTTTTATCCAAACAGTGTCTATCCATGTCCTTGGTGCGACGCGGATAGGACACACATCAACACTTAAGTTTTTCTTCAATTTTTTGATGAGAATTGAAAGTTTCGACAAATAGCAAACATGAACTAGTCCGCTCCCCTGGCGCATCGCGGACTAGTACACTAGTTTTAAACTTTTTCTTTTAAAATTTGAGAAGGATTTTTTGGCCATTCACAATCCATTTTTAAGTCCCAAAACATATTTTTAAGACTTATTTCATACGAAAGGGCTTCAAAACCCATATTTTTCTAATGCAAAATGTAAGTTCTGAGAGAAGAAGAAGAAAAAAGAGTTAAGGAATTCCAAGCTTGAGTTCGTTTATTGTTGAGGGATAGCAAATTCATCATCCCAGGTATGTAAAGGCTACCCAAAACATGAAATTGTTCTTCCATGTGCCTCAATATATAGACTAAGATGTAGAAAGTTAACTGATAGGTCTTGTATTTAAGTTTCTTAAATATTTTCTTGAAGTTATCTTTAAATCTTGTATTTTATATTAAATTAATGATCATCACGAATTAATGAAACTATTTACGCATATTATTATGTGATTATACATCTTTCCTGTGTGAATTATTTGTTAAAAGCTTAAACAATGAACTTTGTGGTAATGTCTAGAGCCTTGGTTGTTTGAATGTGAGGATTGATGAAGTCTGAGTCTTGCGATGAGTGTTGTGATGGCTAAAATAGATGTAAATTTATATTCTTGGGATTTAACTAAGCTTTTGATAGAGGTGAGAGGAAGAATTCCTTTCTTGAGTTGATAGAATAATAGATGAATGAGGACCCTATTTGAGAGGGGGGTTTGGCTGTGTAACAGTCTAACTTTGATAGACTTATGAGCATATTGAGTCCTGGGAGGAGTATTAGCACCGAAATGGGTAAGAGTGAGTCCCACTCGCACTTATTAACTACGTGGCCAATGTAGGAGAGGATTAAACCGTGAAACCAACTGCTTCTTTTGTCCCGCAGAGGACTTGACATACTTCCTTGGGATTCCATACACACTCGTCCTTCATTCCCGCAAGATACTAGACGAATATGGCAATAACATCTCCTCATTGTATCACTACTGGTTCATAGATGGTGATTATCGGTTATAGAAACTTCCAGATAGGTTTCTTATTGATAGTACTCTCACGTTGATGTGATTGTATGATGTCTTGATGAATAGCGAGATGATAGAGTCCTGTCCTCTATTCTGAGTTGAGGATGAGTGATTGATGAGCGATTGTATCTTATATTGTTTATTTTAGCCCGTTTTACATACAGTACATTCCACGTACTAAAGTCCCTTTGGCGCTGCATCGTTTTATGATGCAGATTCTGTAGACAAAGGACTTCAACAGCCCAATCGTTGAGGTTAGAGCTTAGTATTTTAGACCGTGGTGAGTCTTCCCATGCCTTTAGAGGATGATTATTTTATTGACTTTATTTCAGTATTTATCTTTGATGTGGTAGCTGTGGCCTGTCATGGTGCCTTCCTAGATATTAGTCATAGAGGCTTTGTAGACATAGACAGTTGATGGATCGTGTCGGATAGTGTCGGGATTGTTTATTTCCCGTTTCCTTTCTTTTAAGATTCTTCTTCGTATTATCTTATGACAGTGATTATGATAGCCCACTGATAGTTATTATTCTATTTAATCTTCCGCATATGAATGGATTAAACGAATGCAATGAGACTAGGTGGTCCGCTTGGGAACTAGTGATAGTCTTTAAGTGCCAATTATGCCTAAGGTGCCCTCTCGTGACGTGACAAATTCAATAGTATAAATCACAAAAAAAGAGATACATTATTATATGTGAAGATTTAAGCATAACTATGTAAATATATACATATATTATTGATGCATCAAATAAGTCTGTAAAAACCACATAAGTTTTGTCAAAACATTATGTAATTTATATGGAATAAAGCAAAATGGCTCTTTAAACTATCTGCGCTTTTTTCATTTGTGAAGTAGCAGTTAGTCAATGCAATTTTCGACGCTCCTCATGAGTCATCTGGAAACAGCCGCTTTATGTTTTTAAACATAGGGGTTAGGCTGCGTACATTCGACCCCCCCTCACCCCGCGATGAGCGGGAGCCTTTTGAGGTACTGGGGTATGTTGTTGTTGTTGTTGTTGTTGTTAATTTTATTAATAGATTGTATAGACGCTTGATAAGGTAATAATTTTAAGTTAACAATAGTTATTTACTATATCTTGCACATATGATATGCATAGATTCAAATTTAAAGTTAATATAAATAATATATTCTACTTTAGTGTTATATAAATTTGATTGACAAATCAACATGTCAAATGTCATTGTTGAGTAAACAATATTATATTTTTTCTAAATAATTAAAAACCACTTACGTTATACTTTTGTAATATATTATTATTCCACATCAGATTTTTCAAAGTCTAAATAACTAAATTGTATGTTTTCTATTTAAATTATTATCGTACAAAATAAAAGATATTTAAATTACAATACAATTAATTATTATCATTTTAACAATGACTAAGAACTTCAAAACTATCTTTTAATTGCATAAGTTTATTGAATCTTTCGACGGTGTAAGAACTATAAAATATATACTTTATATGATTCTTTTCATAACATATTAGTAAATAACATCTTCTTATGTAATATATAGATACTTTAAGAGAATAATTAATTTTTTTTAAAAAAGAGAAAAGCATACTGATTTTACAGCTCCAAAATTTTATTTCTCTTTCAAATCCTTTATTAAGTGATTTAACTTTATTTTAAATACTTGAATAAAATTTCAGAACGATCTTCTGGTTGCAAACCTCTACATTTTACGAATTTACTAATCTCCGACCACTTTGGGTTGTAAGTAAATGTGATGAAGAGATCTGGATAGCCAGCTATTTGCAAATTGTCAAAGCATCTTGATAATTTTGAACCATGTATCATGCACCCCCTGTAAAGCTAAATAACAAAATTATCCTTTTACCTTGAGAAGAAGGATTTATCTCTCCATTTAGAACAACATCTTCAAATCATTTATACATGGCAACTCACAATTATTTTTGATGAGTTCTAACATACTTCAATCTAGAGGACTCTATCATTATAAATGTATATACCAAAAATTATTGAAATAATCTTTTGGATATCACAATTGTTGGAATTTCACCTCTCCTCTCTTGAATTTTGTATGAAAAAATTCACGCATGCTAACATAATTTCTTGCCCCACTTGATTCTACTTTTCCATTTAAAAGAATATCCTCTCTATATCCATCTTCACCATATGAAAATAGTAATGGATACTGTAGGGCTAAATATGCAACACTTAACTCATTAATTCTTTGAAGTTATCCTGTTTGTGTTTCAACAACAATATCTTTATCACATCTTGAGATATCAAAATTTTCAACCACTAAAGAAGCTACCTCAGAGACCGTGAGTAGATTATACCTTCTTCCATCATAATTTCTTTTCCCTATCAATCTCAGTCGAACATTAGAATGAGTATCCTCTTGAAATCTATCTCTTACCACTAAATAATTTTGTCAAAACATTTTGATCATCAAGCATCTGTTTCAGATCATGAACAATTTTAGCATGAAGGTTATTTATGCTTTCACAACTACTGCAAAATAAAATATATTATATTATTATATTTAATTTTTATTACACAATTATTTTATATAATAAATTAAGGATGTTAAAATGCTAACCTGAGTGCATGAATTCCATTTTGCACTTCATTTTCTATATATATATATATATATATATAATTGTGAAAATTTCGGAGTAGATCCTTGAGAAGGCAATAAACTACCAATTTGATGATAGTTTTGATCGAAAAGTTTAAAAGATTTTGGTCCCCTTGTATGGTTAATTGAAACATCAACTTTCCCTTCCATTAAGTAAATGAGAACATTGAGTTATAACTTCTAATATTATCTCTGAGTCAATTACTTTTTGGACCTGCAATTGGAGAATCAACTCATGAGCATAAATAATGTCAGGATTAAATTTATCTCGAGCTTTCCATAGGCGAACAATTTGGACTTTCAAGTTCCAATGAATTTTTGTTATTGTTATACTACTGATGAAGTCTATCACTTTTCTCAATTTGTAATCTCTTTGAAGAATAGGGAAAGTGATATCAAGTGTTATAGTTGGGCATAAATTTGAAGATTATGAGAAGTTATATAAAAAGTAAACGTGATTTGACTGAGCAGCTGAAAATAAAATTTGAGATAAAATAATTTATTTTACAAAGGTGCCCCATTACCTCTTTTAAATTTTTTAAAATTGTTTATTATATTTTGAAAACTGATTAGTTTTTAAAGAGAAATCCTATTTCAATTAAATAAAAAATTGTGAAAAGTGAAGCGTTAAGGTTTATAAGTTAAAGTAGAGAAGAACTCTTCTACCAATTAAATAATAATTTAGTTTAGTTGATATTTGTATATTAAAAACACTTAATATTGTTAATCATTTATAATGTTAATATGTTATTTAGTATGTATATATTATATTATTTTGAAATTTATTTTTATGCTAAAATTTTTATGTGTATGTATATATGATTATAAATTTATTTTTAATTTTAAATTTAAAATCATAATTGTAAATTAATTTCAGATTTTAAATTTATTTGTAAGTAAAGGGAAAGTAAAAAAAAATAATAAAAAAATATTGATTCGGATACATAATTTTTTTAAAAAATAAAGTTAGATTTGTTTTTGAAATTTTAAATATTAAAAGCAAAAATCTTATATGATTAGGATATTGATTTTGGTAAGTATAACATTAAAATTAAAAATTATAATGAAAAAAATAAAAAGTGACATGTGGTTGCAACAAATAAGGAGAACTGATTATGTGGTTAAAAGATATATGTACTCCTTTCAGTTTTTTTAATAAGTTGTATTAAATTAATGAAAGAATAAACATGTGCTTGTGACGTCGTGGGTATATGGAGAGGAAAGAGACGTGGAAAAAACTGCTATTGCAGTAAAAAGTAAATATTTACTATTTTGTATTTTTTTTTAAACGAAACGCATTAAAAAAGTGCATAGATCATTGTGACTTAGTGCGATATGGAGGGCATATGCAGTTTATTTTTTCATTTTTTTTAGGTTAACTTTTCTAAAAAGTAATATTAATATATAATTTATATTAATATATAATTTATATTAATATATAATTTATGTTAACATAAATAATAAAAATATTCTTAATATTTTTAGTATATTATTATATATGTTAATTTATAAATCTTTATCTGAGCAGTTTTAAGTCAATTAATATAAATT
>JAOTQJ010156028.1:12990-29740 GCA_025642045.1 Solanum sejunctum | reverse complement strand
TAATGCGGGATGTACATGGACGGCAAGAGCAAAAGTTGATAGTGTTGAATAGGTACAATCAACCTGTTGGTCCTACTAATGCTATTGTAACAGAGTTAAGTAGTTTTCTTGACACATTGACAAGGAATGCGATACTTTGTCCTCTTAATATTCATAATTGGAAGAATATGGACACCAAAAAAGATTTATGGAGTTACACCAAGGTTTGAGTTCCTGCTTTTCTAATTTTAGTTTAAAATATTTTTCCAATTTTTACTAACATAAAGAATAAATTATAGGAGAAAGATGATATTCCTAACATTGCACAAGAATGGACTTTGAAATTAATTTGAGACGCACAAACAAAGTATAAGAATGATTTTTATTTGAATTACTATAAAACTTATCATAGTCACGATATTCAGATGGCAAACAAGCCGAAAGAAGTTTCAAAATCTGATTTTAAGGATCGTCTGAAATATTTGAACTCTAAAAAGTTCAAGGTTAGATTTTTAGTTTCTTTATGTAATATACTAATACATATTGTGACACCCCATAACTCCATGCTCTTATGTACTCATGTTTCAAGCCTCATTTGTTTAGGTGGAGAGTGTATTAGAATCATGGGAGACTCCTAGTACTTATACGAGTTCAAAACTTCCCGAGGAATTGAGTTTTGGGTGTTAGTCCATGCAAGAATTAACTTTAAACGAGCATAACTTTTAGCACACTGAACTGGATGGCCCACAGCATGTCAAGTGAAAGCCCTTTGAGTTAGCTTTCTATTACACTTGATTTCACCTCATTTAGAGCTTGAAGTAAAAGTTATGGCTATTTTACTAAAGACAACCAATTCAGAGTTGCACTATGAGCCCACTATTACGAGTCGTAGGTCAAGGTATGACTCTTAGTTCAGGCTCGTAGCAATTTCCAAAGACTCCGAAATTGAGCCTAGGGGTCATGGGAAGGGACCTACAAGTCATAGTGCTACCTACGGGTCATAATGGGGCCCGTAACAGCCGTTAGATAGCTTTTTAAGAAGGATTATTTTGGTCCTTTCCCACCCTTTCTAAGCTCAAGATTGACGTTTTTATGCTCAATCAAGGTCCCAAACCCTTAAATTCTTCATTATATTGATAAAATACTCTCTCAAACCCTTAGACTAATATTTCATTCCAAAATCAAGTGTCCAAATCTCTTCTGGATCTTAACGAATTCATCCAAGCTTCAAGTTCTCACCTCCATCTTCACCAAGAAATTCTTCAAACCTAAGGTATATGGTGTTTAGCCATTGGGTTCTTCTACCCGTGATACCCTAACCTCTTTTTTACTCAATTTTCATGATTTAAAATTAATTTTACAAATGGGTTCACTAGTATGAGCATGTCTACGAACTCTGTTAAAGCTATGTAAAGTTGTGACTGTTTTGCTATGTTGTGAGCTATAAATCTTGGATCTATTCTATGATTTGTTAAGGGTTTTTGATGTATATTTCTTGGGGGTGTTTCAAGGTATTGACTTATGGTTTTACAATGCATTTTCTTGCATGATTTCATCTCTAAATTACATGGTCTTATACTACCATTTCACATCCGCCAAGTGTTTGATAAAATATTCGATTATGATTTTTTGAGGAATTGAAGGTCCAAAGTATGAGATATGATATGAATGATGGAATGATGATGGAATGATCATATGTATATGATATAATATATATATCAAGTATTGCATTAGACCATGCCCGATCTGGGGGGTCTAAGAGCCCAGATAACCTTGTCGGGGGGTTAGTACCTTGATAATCGAGGTGGGGGTTTGTACTCATCAACCATGTGAGGGGTTCGTACTTCGCCACCAAGGTGATAAGGTGAGATTATCATCAACCATGTGAGAGGTTTGTACCACACCACCAAAGGTGATGGGGTGAGATCATCATCAAACTACCAAGGGGTTTGTACTTTGGAAAATCTAGCTTGATCTCTTCTACACATATGGTATCCTATATGAGCATCTGTTACTTGAACATATTTTACTTATGCATTGATCATACATGCCATATTGCTCTATTATTCCTATTGTATATTTTTATGCATTTTGATTAGGATGCATACCTCTTGTTGCATTGCATCCTATATACTTAATACATTCAAACATACTAACACATACCTACATGATATACCATATAGGAACCGGAGCCCAAGTTGATCCTCCTCCTCCATATGGCTAGTTCGGTACTACTCAAGCTAGTTGGTGAGTCTTCCACTTCGGGGACCTTAGTCTATGTTCTGAGACTCTCTTCTTCAGTTTTTATTTTAACTATGAGGGTGAGCCCGGTTGCTTTTTCTTGGCCCCTTCTCTTATCTATGTATTAGAGGTGTTTGTCGGACATGTTATATATTTATGATATAAGTATTGACTCTTTGTCTCTTGATCACAATGTTATGCAAACTTTCCCCTTAGTCCTTTTCCGCTATTCTTACTCTATTATGTCTTTTAAATGCTTCTGTGACCAATGATGTGTAATGATAAGTTAAGAGGCCTGTTTCGGTTCCTTTGGGTTCCTCATTTCCCGTGTCACGTCTAGGCCCCTAGGCTTGGGTTATGACAAACTTGGTATCAGAGTACTAGGTGGATAGATCCTCAAAGTACAACACACCCCTTTGATTAGAGTTCTATTTATGGTTGTGAAGCGCTCCCTAACTATGAATAGGAGGCTTTGAGGCATTTTAGGAAATGTTTCTCTTATTCATATTCTAAGTTATGCTATAGAGTTGTGGAAAGTTATCCCTTAATGATTGTTCTTTTCTATGCTAGATCATGCCTAATACTCGAGTAAGAAAGGCCGAGCTTTCGAGGAGTAACCTACCAATGGTGAACTCCGAGATATTCTCACTATGCTATCCCAAGTTGTGGCCAACCAAGTCAATCAAGGGGGCCAAGCCCCTTATACTACTACCCTTGGGAGCTAGGGTAAAGGACTTCATAAGGATGTATCCTCCGTTGTTCTATAGGTCAAAGGTGGATGAAGATCCATAAGAGTTCATTGATAAGGTCTACAAGATCTTGAATATCATGGGTGTTAGCCGAATGAAAAGGTCAAGTTGGCGGCCTACCAAATCAAAGGGGTAGCCCAAATATGGTATGATCAATGGAATGGGGAGAAGGGAAATAGTTGTGTGGTGCTTTGGGAGCAGGTCAAATTGGCTTTCCATAATCGATTTTTCCCTCTTAAGCTTAGGGAAGCTAAGTTGGTAGAGTTCATAAATTTGAGGCACAATGCTATGAGTGTGAGTGAGTATACCCTCAAGTTCAATCAACTTTCAAAGTATGCTCCTCATTTGGTGGGCCGATCCTAGATCTAGGATGAATATGTTTGTGATAGGGGGCTCTAACTTGGTGAGTGAAGAATGTCGGTCCACCTTGCTAATTATGACATGGAATTACCTCGATTGATGACATATGCTGATCAAATGGAGAAAGAAAAGTTGAGGAAGAGAAGGGGTCATGAGACCAAGAGGGCCAGTTTTTAGGGTAAGTTCCAAAAGGGTGCAAGATTTCATCAAGGCCAAGGGTCTTCTCTTGCTACTAATAGGGGGTTTGGGAATGACTTCCCTAGACCTCAAGGTGTTGGTGGTGTGGCTCCTATTGATATGTGCTCTAAAAGTGGAAGGAGTCATAAAGGCTCATGTTTGAACGGTTCTAATACATACTTTGAGTATGGGGAGCTTGGTCACAAGAAGATGGATTGTCCAAGAAACCATGGAAAAGGATGGGGTGGAAAGGCGGTTCCATTGGGTAGGGGTGATCGTCAAGGTGGTGCCCCAAGGAACAATTGGTTTTATGCTCTACATCG
The DNA here is from genome assembly GCA_025642045.1 of Solanum sejunctum. Classification (NCBI taxonomy): domain Eukaryota; kingdom Viridiplantae; phylum Streptophyta; class Magnoliopsida; order Solanales; family Solanaceae; genus Solanum; species Solanum sejunctum. The sequence continues at coordinate 25,911 of JAOTQJ010156028.1, read as the reverse complement.
GAGGCAAGCAGTTGATGAGGTTGCCAACGTTGTTTACCAGTATGTTGAAAATCTTTGACTTTGATGTGTATGCTTTGATTGATCTGGGTGCCACTCTTTCTTTTGTTACCCCTTTTGTTGCTAAAAAGTTCCATGTTGAATCCAAGTTATTGCAAGAGTCCTATGAGGTGTCTACTCTTATTGGTGTATCTATTGTTACTAGAAAGGTGTATAGAAATTTTTTGGTTTGTATCTTGCATAAAATATTGCCTTGTGATCTTGTTGAGTTGGATATGGTTGATTTTAATGTTATTCTTGGGATGGATTAGTTGCATGCATAGTATGCCTCTGTTGATTGTAGAACCTGTAGGGTCAAGTTCCAATTCCCAAATGAACCCATCCTTGAGTGGGAGTGTCATGATGTAGTGGTAAAAGGGTGGTTCAGCTCTTACATTAAAGCCCGTAAGTTAATCATTAAGGGGTATTTGCATCATCTTGTAAGGGTTAAAGATATGTAGTCCAAAGTCCTTTCTATAAAGTCGGTTTTGATTGTAAATGAGTTCCTTGATGCCAAATGACCTTCCCAGTGTCCCTCCCGAATGGGAGATAGATTTTGGCATAGATCTCCTGTTCGATACTCAACCCTTTTCTATTCCCCCTTACCGTATGGCCCCGGAGTAGTTGAAAGAGTTAAAAGAGCAATTATGGAATTTGTTAGAGAAGGGATTTATTAGGCCTAGTCAATCACCTTGGGGTGCAATGGTGTTGTTTGTAAAGAAGAAGGATCAGTCACTTAGAATGTGCATTGACTACTGGCACCTCAATAGGGTCACTATAAAGAATAGATATCCTCTTCCAAGAATTGATGACATATTTGACCAATTACAAGGGGCTAGCTTTTCCTCTAAGGTTGATCTTCGGTCCGAGTATCATCAAGTGAGCATGAGGGAGTGTGACATTCCCAAGATGGCCTTTCAAACTAGATTTGGGCATTACGAATTTATAGTGATGTCTTTTGGGTTTACCAATACACTGGCCATCTTCATGGACCTAATGAATAGGGTCTTCAAACCCTACCTTGATTCTTTTGTTGTGGTTGTCATTGATGATATTTTGATATAAAACAAACTCTAATGATATTCAACACTTTATGGGTGTTAACCCAAGTAGGATTCACATAGTAAGGAAGAGCATAGGGGTTATTTAAGAGTGGTGTTGCAAAGATTGAGAGAGGAGAAATTGTATGTCAAGTGTGAAAAGTGTGAATTTTGGTTGAAGGAGGTTGCAATCTTGGGTCATGTGGTGTCGGGGGAAGGTATTAAGATGGATCATAAGAAGATCAATGTGATTAGAAATTGGCCTAGACCATTGACCCCATCGGATATTAGGAGCTTCTTGGTCCTAGTGGGTTATTATAGAAGGTTTGTGAATGGGTTCTCCTCCATTGCTTCCCCTATGACAAAACTGACACAAAAGAAGGTTAAGTTTGTGTGGATTGATGAGTGTGAGAGGATCTTTCAAACATTGAAGGATAAACTTGTGTCTGCTCTTATACTATCACTACCAAATGGGCTTGACAGATTTGTTGTATATTGTGATGCTTCTAGAGTTCGGTTAGGATATGTGCTAATGCAAAATAGTAAGGTGATAGCCTATGCTTCTAGGTAACTCAAAGTGCATGAAAGGAACTACCTTACCCATGATCTTGAAATGGCCGTCGTGGTGTTTGCATTAAAGATTTGGCGTCATTATTTGTATGGAGTGCATGTTGATATGTTCACCGATTATAAGAGCCTCCAATATGTCTTCACTCAAAAGGATCTCAACTTGAGACAAAGAAGGTGGCTAGAACTTCTTAAGGACTATGACATGAGTGTGCATTACCATCTCAGTAAGGCAAATGTTATGGCAGATGTTTGAGTAGGGCGTCTATGGGTAGCCTATCTCATGTTGATGGTGGTGATAAAGAGATAACTAGGGAGGTGCACCGATTGGCTAGATTGAGGGTTAGGTCGGAAGAAGTTTGTAATGGTGTGGTTGTTATTGATGGTTCTAAGTCTTCATTGGTTGATGAGGTAATAGCAAAACAAGATCTTGACTCCTCCTTATTTGAATTGAAGGCCTTGGTGAAAGGGAGGAAATGGTGACCTTAGATACCAAGGTAGGTTGTGTGTGCCTTGTGTTAATGATTTGAGGGAGAAAATCCTTGATGAGGCCTATAATTCTTCTTATTCTATCCACCCCAGTTCCACCTAAATATATAGAGACTTGAGGGATGTGTATTGGTGGGGAGACATGAAGAGGGACATTGCTAAATTTATTTCCTGTTGCCATAGATGTCAACAAGTCAAAACCGAACATCAAAGGTTGGGTGGCCTAACCGATGATATACAGATTCGTACTAGGAAGTGGGAAGTGATCAATATGTACTTTGTGGTTATGTTGCCCATGACTAGAAGGGGTTTTGATTACATTTGGGTTGTGGTTGATAGGATGACAAAATCAACTCACTTTCTACCAGTTAAAACCACATATAGGGCTGAAGATTATGCAAGGTTATACATTCATGACTTGGTGAGGTTACATGGGCTTTCTTTGTCCATTATATCAGATCGTGGTGCTCAATTTACTTTACACTTTTAGAGGCTTTTCATAGGGGTGTTTGTACAAAAGTTAACCTTAGTACGACCTTTCACATTCAAATGGATGGCTAAGCCAAAAGAACTATTCAAACACTTGAGGATATGCTTAGAGCTTGTGTCATTGAGCTTAAGGGTAGTTGGGATGATCATCTTCCATTGATTGAGTTCGTATACAATGATAACTATCATTCTAGCATCGGTATGGCTCCTTTTGAGGCTCTTTATGAGAGACATTGTAGATCACTAATTGGTTAATTTGAGGTTAGTGAGGTAGCTTTGTTGGGACCAGATCTAGTCATGAATTCTCTTGAGAAGGTCAAAATGATTACGAAAAGATTAAAGAAGGCCCAAAGTCATCAAAAGTCCTAGCAGATGTGAGGAGAAGGGATCTTGAATTCCAAGTTGGTGATTAGGTCTATGTGAAAGTTTCTCCAATGAAAGGTGTGGTTAGGTTTGGTAAAAAGGGGAAGTTTAGTCCAAGATATATTGCTCCTTATGAGGTGATAAAGAGGGTTGGAAAGGTAGCTTATGAGTTGAAGTTGCCTAGTGAGATGAAATTGGTTCATCTAGTATTTCATGTCTCTATGTTGAGGAAATGTGTGGATGATCCTAATGTTGTTGTACCTCTTGATGTTGCGGGGGTTGTTGAGGATAACTTGACGTATGAGGAGGTTTTAGTTTGATTTTTGATAGCCAAGTGAATAGATTGAGGAACAAGGGGTTGACATCCGTTAAGGTCTTTTGGAGGAACCAACAAGTCGAAAGTACTACATTGGAGGACGAAGCGGACATGCAAAAGTGTTATCCTTATCTTTTCCACTCCATTAATTTCAAGTCTTATGATTCAGCCCCTATGTGTTCATATGCATTCATGTTTAAGTTGGCAAATTTATGGTAATTTTACCTGTATGTTGAGATTCTAAAAATGGTGTTTTGAATGTAATATTGCATTCTTGTTGGGGCGGATTTTTTCAAGATTACTCTTGTCTTGTACGTCTCTTCCACATTCGAGGATGAATGTTCCCAAGGGTGAGATATTGTGATGCCCTATAACTCCATCCTCTTATATACCCATGTTTCAAGCCTTATTGTTTTAGGTGGAGAGTGTATTAGAGTCATAGGAGACTCCTAGTACTTAGACGAGTTCAAAACTTCCCTATGAATTGAGTTTTGGGTGTTGGTCCATGTCAAAGTCAATTTAAAATGAACATAACTTTTAGCAAAGTTGGAAGTAAGTGTCCCACGAAATGTCAAATGAAAGACCTTTGAGTTAGCTTTACAACACACTTGATTTCACCTAATTTAGAGTTCGATGTCAAAAGTTGTGGCTATTTTACGGAAGACTGCCAGTGCAGAGTTGCACTACGAGCCAACTGTTACGAGTCATAGGTCGGGGTACAACTCATGGGTCAGGCTCGTAGCAATTTCTCGAAACTCCAAAATTGAGCCTAGGGGTCATAGGAAGGGTTCTACAAGTCGTAGTGCTACCTACAGGTCGTAATGGGGCCCATAACAACCGTTAGACAGCTTTTAAGGAAGAGTTATTTTGGTTCTTTCCCACCCTTTCTAAGCTCTAGATTGATGTTTTTATGCTCATTCAAGGTCCCAAACCCTTAGGTTCTTCATTGTATTGATAAAATACTCTCTCAAATCCTTAGACTAATATTTCACTCAAAAATCAAGTGTCCAAATCTCTTACAGAGCTTAAGGAATTCATCCATGCTTCAAGTTCTCACCTCTATTTTCACCAAGAAATTCTCCAAAGCTAAGGTATGTAGTTTTAGCTACTTGGTCATTCCACCCATGGTACCTAACCTCCGTTTTACTCAATTTTCATGATTTAAAGTAGATTTTACAAATGGGTTCACTAGTATGAGCATGACTACAAACTATGTTAAAGTTATGTAAAATTGTGACTATTTTACTATATGTGAGCTATAAATCTTAGATCTATTATATGATTTGATGACGGGTTTTGATGTATATTGCTTGGAGATGTTGCAAGGTGTTGATTGATGGGTTTATAATGGATTTTTTTTGTATGATTCCATCTCTAAATTGCATGGTCTTAATACTACCATTTTACATCCGCCAAGTGTTTGATAAAATATCCGATTATGGCTTCTTAAGAAATTGAAGGTCCAAAGTATGAGATCTGATATGAATGTTGTTATGATGATAGAAAGAGCTTATGTATATGATATAATCTATATAAGTGTTGCAGTAGACCATTCTCGATCTGGGGGGACTAAGAGCCTGGATAACCTTGTTGGGGGGTTAGTACTTTGTATAATTGAGGTGGGGTTTTGTACTCATTAAACATGTGAGGGGTTTGTACTTCGCCACCATGTTGATAAGGTGAGATTTTCATCAGCCATGTGAGGCTTTGTACCACACCACCAAAGTGATGAGGTGAGATCATCATCAACCTACCAAGGGATTTGTACTTTGAAAATCTAGCTTGGTCTCTTCTACACAAATGATATACAATATGAGCATGTGTTACTTTAGCATGTTTTACTTATGTATTGATCATATATGCCGTATTGCTATATTAGGCCTATTCCCTATTGTTATGCATTTTGATTATGATGCATATCTCTTATTGCATTGCATCCTACATACTTAGTACATTCACACATACTAATGCATATTCTTTCTTACATGATGTTACCATGTAGGAACCGGAGCCCAAGTTGATTATCCTCCTCCTTGTGGTTAGTTCGGTACTACTCAAGCTAGTTGGTGAGTCCTCCACTTCGGGGACTTTAGTCTATGTTCATCTTATTATGTATTGAGACACTCTTCTGTAGTTTCTATTTTGACTATAAGCGTGAGCCCGATTATTTTATCTTGGACCCCGCTCTTATCTATGTATTAGAGGTGTTTTTTAGACATGTTATGCATCTATGATATGAGCATTGAATCTTTTTCTCTTGATCATGATGTTATGCAAGCTTTCCCCTTTTTCCTTTTCCCCCTATTCTTACTCTTTTATGTCTTTTGTATGCTTTTGCAACAAATGATGTGTAATGATCAGTTAAGAGGCTTGTTTAGTGTTCCTTCGGGTTTCCCATTCGCCGTGTCACATTTAGGCCTAGGCTTCATGGCCAGTAATTAGCAACCCAGTGCTCTGATACCAAGTATGTCACGACCCAAGCCTAGGGCCAAAACATGACAAGGTGAATGGGGAACAGGAAGGAACCCCAAACAAGCCTCTTAACTTATCATTACACATCATTGGTTGCAGAAGCATATAAAAGACATAAACGAGTAAGAATAGGGGAAAAAGGACTAAGGGAAAAGCTTGCATACCATCATGATCAAGAGACAAAGAGTCAACGCTCATATTATAGATATATAACATGTCCAACAAACACTTCTAACACATAGATAAGAGCGGGGGCCAAGGCAAAGCAACCGAGCTCACCCTCACATTTAAAATAGAAACTAAAAAATAGTGTCTCAATACATAATAAGAGGAACATAGACTAAGGTCTTCGAAGTGGAGGCCTCACCAACTAGCTTGAGTAGTATCGAACTAGCCACATGGAGGAGGATAATCAACTTGAGCTCTAGTTCCTACATGGTGATATCATGTAGGCAAGAGTATGTGTTAGTACATTTCAATGTATTAAGTATATAAGATGCAATGCAACAAGAGGTATACATCATTATCAAAATGCATAACAATAAGCAATAGGCTGCTATATGACATCTATGATCAAAACATAAGTAAAACATGCTCAAGTAGCATATGCTCATATAGGATATCATATGTGTAGAAGAGACCAAGCTAGATTTCTAAAGTACAAACCCCTTGGTAGGTTGATGACGATCTCATCCCATCACTCTGGTGGTGTGGTTAAACCCCCTCATATAGTTGATGATAAGCTCACCTTATCACCCTGCTAGTGAAGTACAAACCCCTCACATAGTTGATGAGTACAAACCCCTACCTCGTTTATCAAGCTACTAACCCAACGACTTGGTTATCCGGGCTCTTAGTCGCCTCGGATCTAGCATGGTATAATGTTACACTTTATATAAATTATATCATATACATAATCTCTTTCTATCATCATAAGATCATTCATATAATATCTCATACTTTGGACCTTCAATTCCTCAAGAAGCCATAACCGGATATTTTATCAAACACTTGGCAGGTGTGTAATGATAGTATACATCAAAACCCCTCATCAAATCATATAATAGGCTTAAGATTTATAGATCACAACATAGCAAAACAGTCACAACTTTACATAGCTTTAACATAGATCTAGATGTGCTCATACTAGTGAACCCATTTATAAAATCAACTTTAAATCATGCAAATTGAGTGAAAAAGAGGTTAGGGCACTATGGGTGAAAGGACCAAATAGGTAAATGCCACATACCTTAGCTTTGGAGAATTTTTTAGTGAAGATAAAGATAAGTACTTGAAGCTTGGATGAATACCTTAAGCTCCATAAGAGATTTGGACACTTGATTTTGGAGTGAAATATTAGTCTAAGGGTTTGTGAGAGCATTTTATAAATACAATGAAGAACTTAAGGGTTTAGGACCTTGAATGAGCATAAAAATACCAATCTAGAGCTTAGAAAGAGTGGGGAAGGACCAAAATAACCCTTCCTTAAAAGCTGTATAAAAGCTTTTACGGGCCCTGTCACAACCCGTAGGTAGTACTACGACTTGTAGGACACTTACCATAACCCCTAGGCTCAATTTTGGAGTCTCTAGGAATTACTACGAGCCTGACCTATGAGTCTTACCCTGACCTACAACTCATAACAGTGGGCTCGTAGTGCAACTCTGAACTGGCAGTCTTCAGTAAAATAGCTATAACTTTTAACTCCAAATTCCAAATGAGGAGAAATCAAGTGTGTTCGAAAGCTAAACTAAAGAGATTTCATTTGACATGTATGGGTCATCCAATTCCAAGTTTGCTAAAAGTTATGCTTATTTAAAATTGACCCTTGCACGGAGCAACATCGAAAACTCAATTCATAAGAAAGTTTTGAACTCGTCTATGTACTAGGAGTCTCCTATGACCATAATACACTCTCCACCTAAACAAATGTGGCTTGAAACATGGGTACGTAAGAGCATGGAGTTATGGGTCTCACAATATCTCACTCTTAGGAACATTCGTCTTCGAATATAGAAGAGACGTACAAGACAAAAGTAATCATGAACAGATCAGCCCAACAAGAATGCAACATTACATGTAAAAAAACATTTTCAGAATCTCAACATAACTGTAAAATCAACGTAAAATTGTCAACTTAAACATGAATGCATATGAATGAAATAGGGGTTGAATCATAAGACTTGAAATTATATAGGAGACTTAGAATTAGTACCTTAGGCTTGACTGGGTGTAAAAGATAAGGATACCGCTTTTGCATGAACACTTTGGCCTCCCATGTAGCACTTTCCACTTGTTGGTTCCTCCAAAGGACCTTAATGGATGCCACCTCCTTGTTGCTCAATCTCTTCACTTGCCTATCAAGAATTGAACTGAAACCTCCTCATAAGTCAAGTTATCCTCAACACCCCCCACAACATCAAGAGGCACAATAACATTAGGATCACCTATATATTTCCTCAACATAGAGACATAAAATACCAAATGAACCAATTCCATCTCACTAGGCAACTTTAACTCATAAGCTACCTTTCAAACCCCCTTTATCACCTCATAAGGACCAACATATCTTGGACTCCACTTCCCTTTTTTACCAAAATGAACCACATCTTTCATTGGAGAAACTTTCAAATAGACCCAATCACCAACTTGGAATTCAACATCCCTTCTCCTCACATCGGCATAGGACTTTTGGCAACTTTAGGCCATCTTCAATCTTTGCATAATCATTCTAACCTGCTCAAGAGCATCCATGACCAGCTCTGGTCCTAACAAAGCTAATTCACAAATCTCAAACCAACCAATTGGTTATCTACAATGCCTCTCATAAAGAGCCTTAAAAGGAGCCATACCGATGCATAATAATAGCTATTATTATAGGCGAATTCAATCAATGGAAGATGATCATCCCAACTACCCTTAAGCTCCAAGACACAAGCCCTAAGCATATCCTCAGGTGCTTGAATGGTTCTTTCGGCTTGGCCATCCTTTTGAGGGTAAAAGTCCATAGTAAGGTTAACTTTTTAACCAAGAGCCCTTTGAAAAGACCTCCAAAAGTTTGAAGTAAATTGAGTACCCCAATCCGATATGATGGACAAAAGAACCCCATATAACCTCACCAAGTCATGAAGGTACAACTTTGCATAATCTTTAACTCCATATATGGTCTTAACTGGTAGAAAGTGAGTCAATTTTGTCATCCTATCAACTACAATCCAAATGCAATCAAAACCTCTTCTAATCTTGGACAACCCAACCACAACGTCCATATTAATCACCTCTTACTTCTAAGTAGGAATTTCTATGTCTTGGGTTAGGCCACTCGGCCTTTGATGTTCGACTTTAACTTGTTGACAACTATGGAAATCGAAAATAAATTTGGCAATTTCCCTCTTCATGCCTCCCCACCAATATACATACCTCAAGTCTCCATACATTTTGGTGGAATCGGGGTGGATACAATAAAAAGAATTATAGGCCTCATCAAGGATTTTCTCCCTTAAACCATCAATACAAGGCATAAAAAACCTACCTTGGTATCTAAGGCCACTATCTCCCCCTTGGGAGAAAACCTCCACTTTGCAACCAAAGCCTTCAATTCAAGCAAGGAGGAGTCAAGATCTTGTTTTGCTATCACCTCATCAACCAATGAAGACTTAGAACTGTCAATAACAACCACTCTATTACCAACTTCTTCTAAACTAATCCCCAATCTAGACAATTGGTGCAACCTATTCAAAACATCTGCCACAAATTTTGCCTTACCGGGATGGTAATGCACACTGATGTCATAGCCCTTAAGAAGTTCTAGCCACCTTCTTTGTCTCAAGTTGAGATCTTTTTGACTGAAGACATATTGGAGGCTCTTATGATCGGAGAACACATCAATATGCACCATATACAAATAATGATGCCAAATCTTTAATACAAACACTATGGCGGCCATTTCAAGATCATGGTAGGGTAGTTCCTTTCATGCACTTTGAGTTGCCTACAAGCATAGGACATCACCTTAACATTTTGCATTAGTACACATCCCAACCCAACTCTAGAAGCATCATAATATACAATAAATCCCTCAAGCCCATCCGGTAGTGATAATATAGAAGCGGACACAAGCTTATCCTTCAATGTTTGGAAGCTCCTCTCACACTCCTCAGTCCACACAAACATAACATTCTATTGAGTCAATTTTATCATAGGGGAAGAAATAGAAAAGAACCCATTCACAAACCTTCTATAATAACCCGTTAGGACCAAGAAGCTCCTCCAATGGCGTCAATGGTCTAGGCCAATTTCTAATCACATTGGTCTTCTTAGGATCTACCTTAATACCATCCCCCGACACCATATGACCCAAGAATGCAACCTCCTTCAACCAAAATTCACATTTTTCATAATTGACATACAATTTTTCCTCCCTCAATTTTTGCAACACCACCCTCAAATGACCCATATGCTCCTCCTTACCATGTGAATAGATCCAAATATCATCAACGAAGACCACAACAAAGGAATCAAGGTAGGGTTTGAAGACCCTATTAATTAGGTCTATGAAGATGGTCGGTGAATTGGTCAACCCAAAAGACTTCACCACAAATTCATAATGCCCATATCTAGTCTAAAAGGTCATCTTTGGAATATCGCACTCCTTCATCCTCACTTGATGATACCCGGATCAAAGGTCAATCATAGAGAAAAACTAGCCCCTTGTAATTGGTCAAACAAGTCATCAATTCTTGGAAGAGGATATCTATTCTTTATAGTGACCCTATTGAGTTATTGGTAGTCAATGAACATTCTAAGTGACCGATCCTTCTTCTTTACAAACAACACCATTGCACCCCAAGGTGATTGACTAGGCCTAACAAATCCCTTCTCCAACAAATCCCATAATTGCTCCTTTAACTCCTTCAACTTCACCAGGGCCATACGGTAATGGAGGAATAGAAATGGTTGAGTATCGAAAAGGGGATCTACGCCAAAATCTATCTCCCTTTCAGGAGGGGCATCTAGAATGTCATTTGAGAAAACATCAAGAAACTCATTTACAACTAGAACCGACTCTATAGAAGGGACTTTGGACTCAATATCTTTAAACCTCACAAGATGATACAAACACTCCTTAGAGATTAACTTACGGGCTTTAATGCAAGAGATGAACCTCCCTTTTACCACCACATTGCGACTCTCCCACTCAAGGATGGGTTTATTTGGAAATTGAAACTTGACCGTACGGATTCTACAATCAACAGAGGCATAGTATGCATGCAACTAATCCACCCCAAGAATGACATCAAAATCAACCATATCCAACTCAACAAGATCATAAGGTAATATTTTATGTAAGATGCAAACCGGACAGTTTCTATACACCTTCCTAGTAACAATAGATGCACCAATAGGAGTAGACACCTCATAAGACTTATACAACAATTCAGACTCAATATGGAACTTTTTAGCAACAAAAGGGGTAACAAAAGAAAGAGTGGCACCCGAATCACTCAAAACATATACATCAAAGTCAAAGATTTTCAACATACCGATAACAACGTCGGGAACCTCATCAACCCCTTGCCTCCCATGTAGAGCATAAAACTGATTGTGCCTTGGGGCATCACTTTGATGACCACCTCTACCCAATGGAACCGTATTTGTGCCCCAACCTTTGCTTTACATGTAAACTACAGTTATGTCCTCATCACCTTTATTTTATCAAAACTAAAGTGACCAAGCTAAGGTCCATTTATGTTCTCTTCTATTCATATTTTTTTTTTCATCCTTTATTCAAATATATTTCATTGACTCATTTATTTGCAAAAAATGAGTGAAACAAATACTAAAAATTGAAAGAAATGGAAGAATCCACATACTACTAGTAAAACGAGTTTTACTATGATACGCAACTATTTGGTATGGTCTGCTCTTTATTCAATATAAGTTTACTTCCATATAAATATTTTGATACCAACTTTTATGTAAATAGGAAAAAGAGAGGGAAACCCTCGATAAGTTGTCACGCAAAGGAATGTCTGTGGTTACAAGAGCAAGGAAATCTGGTCGTGTGTATAAGGAACCTAACCAAGATATGATTAGTAAAATTGTATGAATTTTATTAGATTATAATGTTGTGGAGATGATTTATTTGTTCTTAAAGGTCTGATTTTAATTACACGAATCTGATTCATAGGCTGAAATGGAGAAAGTTCAAAGTCAACAGAGTAAAGAGGACAGTCAAGAGGTTGATGCATTTACAACAGTCATGGATCTGAACATCCAGGGTTTATGAGATTGTATGGGCGAGGAGTTACCAAAACTACTTTGAAAAAGAGGGGGCATTATGAATCCTTTTTAAGTGCTAATGATGAGAAGATGCAAAAACAAATGGAGGAATTGGAAGAGAGGACACATCAGAGGATGGAAGAAAAAATGGAACAACAAGAAGCAACTATAAACCGAGAAGTTACAAATGATATCCTTGGATGACTTAGTCGTATGTATCCTGGACTTCAATTGAGTGCTGACACGTTGGCAGAATTGGGTGTTTAATCGCCACAAGAAAAAGTTCATCCTTTTAATCGGCCATCGTCTAGCAGCAACAATCAAGGTAGGGCACCTCTTCTTCCTATTTTTCTCTTCTTCTTTATCATCATAATCTTCTTCTTCTTCTTCACTAATGTTCTAGGGAAGTGCTGGCGAATTTATTTTAATTCTCTCATTTTGTTTGATGGATTTGACTCTTTCCTCCATTTAAAGTAATTTTAATTTAAGAGGAAAATACAGACTGAGCAACATAGAGTTTCTTAATGATCTGGTTGTCTCCAGTTTTCTTTTTTTTTCTATTGTTTATGGTCTATTGTGTGGAGAATCAATTTGCGTCAAGATAGAATGAAGTTCTAAGTAGGGCTGACATTAACTGTTATTACTATAGTACACTGTTGCTGAATTGTTGCTGATGAGTGCTGATACTAGAGCTAGCTATAGCAGTGTTTGGAACTTAATTGTTTATAGCTGATACTAGTGTTGCAGCTCTGCAATTTATAATACTATATTACATACTGTTTTTAAGTTCTACAGCTTAATTGAGTTTTTTAAGCTTACAATATGTTGTATGGATTATTGAAATTGGAAAGTTTTTGAAGTCCTGCT
>JAOTQJ010156018.1:12839-23853 GCA_025642045.1 Solanum sejunctum | reverse complement strand
TGCCTTGGTTTTTAATCCCCACAATTTGGAACCAAACAATATTCAAGGGACAAGGGCCACTCCACGAGACCTTACACAGTCCCTATGACTCACACGGGCCATGGGGTCCTCCTTGGAATGCCACCTCATCCAAAAACATTCAAAAAATAAAATTCCAAGATCCAACAAAATCATACAATAACTGGGTCATTACATCATCTCCCCCTTGGGAACATTCGTCCTTGAATGTGGTAGAACAAGGCTTGGAAGGCTTGACTTAGAACATGAAACTTCTAAACACAAGGTATAATGCATAATTCATCATTTGAAAATCATCAAGTCATTAAAACTCAAATCAAAATGTATTCAAATCATTTAAGACATCATAAAATAAATTATTTTTGTGCACATATATGCATGTCATGTCATGAGAGTCAAGAGTTAATGAATTAGGACAATTGAAAATAGGAAGAACCTAATACCATAGGCTTGAGTAGATTGCAAAGTATAGAGGCATCATCGCATCATACTTGCTTCTACTCCCCGCATGGCACTTTCGATATGTTGATTCATCTAAAGCACCTTAACCAAAGACACATCCTAGTTGCAAAGCCGCTTCTCTTTTCTTATCTAAACTATCAACCGGAACTTCCTCCTTACAAACGTTCTCCTCAACCTTAACAACTTTCAAAGGCACAATAGCTCTAGTATCACCAACCAACTTTCCTAACTTAGACACATAGAAAACCAAATGAATAGAATCAAACCAGGGTGCAAATCTAATCTATAGGCCACTTTCTCAAACCACTCAACAATCTCATAAGGACCTACATACCGAGAACTTAACTTGCCCTCCTTTCCATAATATATCACACTCTTCCTAGGTAAGACCTTCAAATACACCCTATCACCAGTACGAGCTCAAGATCCCTCTTTCTAATATTTAAATAATACTTTTGATGACTTCGAACCATCTTCAATTGTTCCCTAACTAATTCCACCCTTTCCATAGCCTCTAACACTAAATTTGGCCTATAGAAATCACGTCATCTAACTCAAACCATCCCAAAAAAGACGTACACCTTCTACCAGACAAAGTCCTAAGCATTTCTATACCAATGCTAGCATTAAAGCTATCATTGTAAACAAACTCAATAAGTGGTGGATGATCACCCCAATTAACCTTGAATTCCAAGATACAAGACCCCAGATTGTCTGCCAAAGTTTGAATTATCCTTTCAACTTACTCAATGGATTGAGGATGAAAAGCAGCACTTAATTCCACCTTAGCGCTAAGCCCCTCTTTGAGATGATTTCGAAAATCGAGAAGTAAGTCGAGTACCGCAATCCAACATAATAAAAGTACACATACTCTCCGATCAACCAAATCTAAATTACATAACTTGGCATTTGTTTTCAACATTGAGAGTAGTCTCAACTGATAAGAAGTGAGCCAACTTAGTTATCCAGTCAACAGTACCCCAAATTGAATCAATTGCTTTCGGGTCTGAGGCAACCCAACCAAAAAACTCATGTTCGCCTCTTCCCACTTTCAAGTAGAAATTTTAATATCTTGAGCCAAACCACTGGGTCTTTGGTGATCTACTTTCACTTGTTGACAATTAGGATGTTTGAACACAAATTTGGCTATATCCTTCTTCATACCGTGCCACCAATACACCTCTCTCAAATCCTGATACATATTAGTAGACTCCGGGTGGATAAAATAATAAAAGTTAGGTCTTTACTAATGATCATCTCCCTAGGACCATCAATGTTCGAAACACATAATCGGTTTTGGTACCTAATTACACCATCTCCCCCTTGGGAGAAAATGTTTACCTTATTAGGAATCAACCTCTTCAACACAGCCACACTTCAACCCCATTCTAAACATGAATACCTCCATCATTAGAGTTGGCCAACCCAACACCTAATTAAGCCAAACAGTAAACATCTTTTGCCAACTCCTCCTACCCTTCACCCACATAAGCCACACTTGCCATAGATAGCCCACTAAGAGTATCGACTATAATATTTGTCTTGCTGGGATGATATCAGACACTCATGTACTAGCATTTAAGGAGTTCCAACCATCTCCCTTGCCTTAAGTTAAGATCCCTTTGAGTGAACACATATTGCACACTCTTATGATTGGTGAAGACATCAACATACACCCCATACAAATAGTGTCCAAATTTTAAAGCAAATACCACCGCCGCTAACTCTAGACATGAGTAAGGTAATTATGCTCATGCACCTTCAGTTGCCTTCATACATAAGCTATCACCTTACCATGTTTCATAAGTACACAACCTAACTCCAGTCCGAGAAGCATCACAATACACCACAAACCCATATAGTAAAGTCAAAATAGGAGCCAATGTAAACTGGTCTTTCAAACTCTGAAAACACTCCTCACACTCACCCAACCACACATACTTGGTCTTATTTTAATTCAACTTGGTCAATGGAGACAAAATAGATGATAAACCTTTAATAAACCTTCTATAAAAACCAACCAACTCAATACAACTTTAAACAACCAAAGGGGTTAGCTAGTCAAACAATGTACATCCTTCACCAACTCCCCTTTGACCTCATCTATATGATCAGCCAATATCTCCCTTGTCTAGATTGCATTGCAAGCCCATGGTAACTCTCCCTATTTGGTAGTGAGATATGGCGATAGGGAACATTAAAATAAGGACCATGGCACAATAAGAAACATGAAAAACTGAAACATTTCCTAAAACATCTTGTAGCCCTCGATCCATAGATGTGGCGCACTTCACACTCATGAATAAGACTCTATTTGACACAGCATATTGGACTCTAAGGACTATTTATAAATCTAGTACTCCGATACTATCTCTATCACGACCCCGACCTAGGGTCTAGGAGTGACATGGCGAATGGGAACATGAGGGTCCCCAAACAAGCCTCAAAATTCACATTATCAGTTCGACAGCGTATTCAAAGTAAACACATAGTTTCAAGGGATGTGAAAGTAGGACTCACACTATGGGGATATCATAGGGAAGGGGGTTAACACAGATTCACATAACATGTAGCACATTAAGACTAAGGGGAGGGTAAGTATGACTCTTTATGGGGAAAATTTGGGACTTAGGATCTTTCACATTTCCACATCAAAAATACATAAATATCATAATCCTCATTAAAAAATAATCCATAATAGCCAAAATCCAAAAGATATCCATAACCATAAGCTCCAAATATAACACATAATACATAGATCCGACAAAAGTCCACCAGATGTCCAAAAATGGCTCTAGTCATCATATGGGATGGGGTCTAAGATATGTCTTAGGCTCACTCTCAAAGTATAGATAACATAAGCAAAAGAAACATAAGTAGAGGAATTGTGGCTTGTCCTTGGAGGATAGGACTCACCACAACAAATGTTTCAAAATCTGATCTAGCCATCAAATGGTGGATGAAAGTAATCTCTAGTCCTTACATGTGAGAACATGTAGGCAATAGTATGTGTTAGTACATTTGAATGTACTTAGTTTGCGGAGTGCAATGCATGTAACTTACCAAAATCTTCATATCAATATTAGATGGCAAGGACACATAATATAGAAAGAGATTTTAACAAGGAATGTAATATAACAAGATGCAATGAAATTAATGATGCATGAAATGCAAATGATGCTCATATATATAATGGGGATGTGACCTTAACCGACATAACAAACCCATGCGACTATTACATGGATTTGCCCGATGTTGACCTCCCATAGATTGAAGAAGATTAC
Organism: Solanum sejunctum; assembly: GCA_025642045.1. NCBI lineage: Eukaryota > Viridiplantae > Streptophyta > Magnoliopsida > Solanales > Solanaceae > Solanum > Solanum sejunctum. Next base: position 20,089 of record JAOTQJ010156018.1, on the reverse strand, counting down.
TTGCCAAATGTAATCTACACTACACTTTACGACCCAGTCATTTGTATGTGATGGCTACCTTCCTTACGATCTAATCATTTCAAAAGGATTTTCATTCCCATGTCATATCAATAAATGAATAACCATCCCTTACGACTCGGTCATTTCAGTAATGACTTCCATTCCTTTGTTGACACATATTTCAAGGAAAGGGAGAGGACCCTTCAGGCTAGACCTGACGCCCCCAATCCATCGGTGCTAAGTCAAACATCCCACAAGAATACTTACACAATACATGATTTCAAAAGAGGCAATATTCATATTCATTCTTTAATGCACATTTAGGCTCAAAACCCAAAACGTAGTTCATGACCATAATACTCATGCATAGGAATAGTTCAATCATGAAACAATATGATGAAAGCACATACTCAAAGAGTCAATAACAATAGACATTTATGTGATCACATTCTTATCATAATCAATATTTTGTTGAAATAATATCATAGAATATTGTGCTTAACCCACTTCATAATTTCCATAATAATCCAATGTCATGAATGCAAATGCCATGAATGATGTGAGGAAAGCATGGGTAATTAAGATTCAATCTAAAATCAACATTATAATATGAAATTGAAGTAAATCTATAATTAAATCCACATTTAAAATCAAAATATAATCACCCATGCATAAACAAGCCTTGAGAAGGGACACACATATTCATAATTTCATAAACCCAATGTAATTAATCACATTATAGTTTAAATCAACTTAAAATCAATAAATGAACATAACCCATACATTATTTGAATTTAAGGAATCACAATATTCGAAGCCCCAAATTAAAGCGAGCAAAATTCATGAAAAATGCTAGAAAAGTTTTAGGTCTCCTTGATTGGAAGGAATCAAAGATCAAAACTCATATACCTAGACCCAACTAAAGAAATTCCAAGAGATATTTGAAGGAGGCTTGAATTTGCCTTGATCCCCAAGTTGAAAATCTTCAAGAGTTCTTGAGAGGAATTTTGAGTGAGTTTAAAATGTGAGGAGTGAGTTTTGAATGTTTGAAGTAGGGTTTAGGTCATTAGAAGGTTATTAGATAGCATAGGAGTTCCCAAAAGAGAAATAGATATAATCGGATTTATGAAAACACCACCAATGAAACAAAATTCAGAAAAAACTCGCTTACACCCCTACACAAATGAGTTCTACGAAAACGAGCATAACTTCTTCATCCGAACTCTAAATGAGGTGAAACCAAGTGTGTTGGAAAGATAATTCAAATAGATTTAATATGATAGGTCGTGGGATACCTGTAGTTTTTGTGCTAACACATATGACCCTTTAAAGTTGACCCTTCTATCAGTACTTGTGAGAAACTTAGCCATTGGAATTTATTTGAACTTGGCTTGATATAGGAGACCCATTATAGCCTTAAACAATATAAATAATATTGAATTGAAGTCATGAGAGTAAACCTATCTTGAGCTTGGAGATTCCCATACTTAGAAAATTATTGAGCCACATTTTAGGACCACACAGACCATGTGACTTCACACGGTCCATACCACACCCCTGGAACAAACGTTAACCAAGATAAAGTCTTCCAGACTAAGAGTGAAGCAACACTTGGAATAATTTCCACCTTGGTGGCTATACGGGCACCTTCACGACCCGTGGGGCATCAAACGATCCATGTGACCTCACTTTGTCTGAAAATATTGGGAGTTCACACCAAGGCTATAACACGGCCTTCAACATGGTATATGAAGTGTCACACGGACCATGAGGCATAAAGTGTGATGTGCCTTGGTTTTTCATCCCCCTAATTTGGAACCAAATAATGTTCAAGGGCCAAGGGCCACTGCATGAGATCTTACATAGTTTATGTGACCTCAAAAGGGGCATGGGGTCATCCTTGGAGTATCACTTGGTCCAAAATATTCTAGAAAATAAAATTCCAAGCTCCAATGAAATCGTACAATACTCGGGTCATTACGTCCTCTCCCCTTGGGAACATTCGTACTCGAACGTGGTAGAACAAGGCTTGGAAGGCTTGACTTAGAAAATAAAACTTCCAAACACAAGGTATAATGCATAATTCATTATTTGAAAATCATCAAGTCATTAACTCATATCAAAAGGTATTCAAATCATTTAAGACATCACAAAATAAATCATTTTTGTGCACAAGTATCCATTTTATGTAATGAGACTCAAGAGTGAATGAATTAGGGCCAATGAGAATAGGAAGAACCTAATACCCAAAGGAGTAAGCTTGACAAACAATGTACATCCTTCACCGACTCCCCTTTGATCTCATCTATAGGATCAGTTAACATCTCTCTTTTTTGAATTGCATTATGAGCCTATGACAACTCTCCTAATTTGGTAGGGAGATATGGAGATAGGGAACCTTAAGAAATGAACTATGGCACGATAAGAATCATGAAAAAGTGAAACATTTCCTAAATCGTCTTCTAGACCTCTACCCATAGATGTAACGCACTTTACACTCATGAATATGACTCTACTTGACATGGCATATTGGACTCCGAGGACCATTTATAAACCTAGTACTCTGACATCATCTCTATTATGACTCGGACCTAAGGTGTAGGAGTGGCATGGCAAATGGGAACCCGAGAGTCACCAAATAAGCCTCAAAATATCCAAATTCACATCATCGGTTCGAAAGCATATTCAAAAGTAAACACATAGTTATAAGGGACGAGAAATTAGGACTCACTCTATAGGGATATCATAGGGAAAGGATTTAACATGGATTCACATAACATGTAGAACATAAAGACTAAGGGGGGGGGGGGATAAGTATGACTCACTCTATGGGGTCAATTCAGGACTTAGAATCTTTCATATTTCCACATCAAACATCCATAAATATCATAATCCTCATAATAAATCCATAATAGCCATACCCAAAAGATATCCATAACCATAAGCTCTAAATACACACATCCGACAAGAGTCTACCAGATATCTAACAATGCCTCTAGTCATAAGACGGGATGAGAGCCAAGTCATATCTTAGGCTCACCCTCAAAGTATAGATAACATAAGCAAAAGCAAAATAATGTATAGGAATGGTGACTTGTCCTTGGATGAAAGGACTCACCATAACAAATGCCTCATAAATCGATCTAGCCATCAAACGGTAGATGAAAGTAATCTTCGGTCCTTGCATGGTGAGATCATGTAGGCAAAAGTATGTATTTTTAGTATGTTTTAATGTACTAAGTATATGAGGTTCAATACATGTAACTTACCCAAACCTGTATATCAATGTTAGATGGCAAGGGCACATGATATAAAAAGAGATTTATAGAAAAAATATAATATAACAAGATGCAATCAAAATTATGATGCATGAAATGCAGATGATGCTCATAAATATAGTGGGGATGTGACCTTAACCAACATAACATTACATGGATTTTCCCGATGTTGACCTCTCATCAATTAGAAAATATTACTTGCCAAAGGTAATCTATACCACACTTTACGACCTGATCATTTCATACGTGGTGGCCATCTTCCTTATGACCTAGTCATTTTGGAAGGATTTTTATTGTCATATCATATCAATAAATGAATATCCATCCTTAATACTCGGTCATTTCGTTAACGACTTCCATTCCTATGGGTTTCTTCAAACAACAAGAGGCTGGGTCAACTATTCAATCAAATCATATAGTTTAAGGAAAGGGAGAGGATCCTTGAGAATATACCTAACACCCCTAATCTATCGGTTCTAAGTCAAACATTCCACAAGAATACTTATACAATACATGATTTCAAAAGAGGCAATATTCATATCCAATTCTTCAATGTACATTTAGGCTCAAAAGCCAAAACATAATTTATAACCATAATACTCATGCATAGGAATAGCCCAATCATTAAACAATAAGGTTTAAGCACCCAATATACTCAAAGAGTCAATAATAATAGACATTTATGTGATCACATTCTTGTCATAACCAATATTTTATCAAATAATATCATAGAAAATAATTGTGCTTAACCCACTTCATAATTCTCATAATAATCCAATGTTATGAATGCAAATGGCTTGAATGATGTGAGGAAAGCATATGTAATTAAGATTCAATCTAAAATCAACATTATAATATGAAATCGAAGTAAATCTATAATTAAATCCACATTTAAAAAATAATACAATCACCCATGCATAAGTAAGCTTTGAAAAAGGACATGTATATTCATAATTTCATAAACCCAATATAATAAATCATATTATAGTTTAAAAGCAACTTAAAATCAATAAACGAACATAACCCATACATTATTCTAATTTAAGGAACCACAATAATCAAAATCCCAAATTAAAGTGAGCAAAATTTATGAAAAATGCTAGAAAAGTTTTAGATCTCCTTGGTTGGAAGGAACCAAAGATCAAAACTCACATACCCATACCCAATTGAAGAAATTCCAAGAGAAGTTTGAAGGAGACTTGAATTTTCCTTGATCCCAAAGTTGAAAATCTTCAAGAGTTCTTGAGAGGAATTTTGAGAGAGTTTAAAATGTGAGGAGTGAGTTTTGAATGTTTGAAATAGGGATTAAGTATTTAGAAGGTCATTAGATAGCATAGAAAATCCCAAACGACCAATAAAAATAATTGAATTTATGAAAACGCCATTAATGAAACGAAATTTAGGAAAAACTCGCATATACCTCTGCATAGATGAGTTATACCAAAAATGGGCATAATTCCTTCATCTGAACTCTAAGCGAGGTGTAACCACATGAGTTGATAAGCTAATTCAAAGAGCTTTGATTTGATAGGTTTTAGGCCTCCCAGGTTTTTTTGTGCTAAGAGATATGACCCTTTAAAATTGACCTTCTATTGGTACTTCTGAGAAACTTAGCCAATGGAATGCTCTTGAACTTGGCTTGATGTAGGAGACCCATGATGGCCTTAAATAATATAAACAATGTTGAATTGAAGTCTTGAGAGTGAACCTAGCTTGAGGTTGGAGATTCCCATACTTAGAAAATTTTTGAGCCAAAAGTGAGCCACACAGAAGGGCCACACGGGCCGTGTAGCTTCACATAGTCCGTACCACTGCTCGTGGCACCAATTGTAACCAAGATAAAGTATTCCACGCCAAGAGTGAAGCAACACTTAGAAAAATTTCCACTTCGAAGGCAATACGGGCACCCTCACAACTCGTGGGGCATCACACAAGCTGTGTGAGGGGTCGTGTGACCTTACCTAGTCTCAAGATGTTGGGACATCTTGCCAAGGCCATCACACGGACTACAACATGGTCTATGGAGTGTCACATAGATCATAAGGGGTCAAATATGATGACTTTGGTTTTTAATCCCCAGAATTTGGAGCTAAACAATGTTCAAGGGCCAAGGTTCACTCCACGAGACCCTACATGGTCTGTATGACCTCACAAGGGCCATGGGGTCCTCCTTGGAGTGTCACTTGGTCCAAAAACTTCCAAAAAATAAAATTCCAAGCCCCAATAAAATCATACAGTACCTGGGTTATTACATAAGGATTGCTTGCATAACAGAATGAGAAATAGGGTAAAGTCTATATTACAGGAATATGACTATAGTTATGGGTGGCTGTGATTTTTTTGACTGCCCAGCTGGTGTGTTGAAGGCAAGTATACCTAGCCTGTTGATTTCCTATTACACATCAGCTGATTGAACTGATGGGTTTAGTGCGCGATCATTGAGGGTTCATTAGAGATTGCTACACTGATTCTCTGTTACATAGGGATAGCTTGTGGTATTTCTGATTAGCTGGGGTGGCCCAAACTATTTGATACTGAGCATGCTTATGACTGTTGTATTCATCATCTACTATAAGTTTGATCTTGGGATCGCTATGTGGTTTGTATTGAGGCTCCAGGTATGCTTGTACTTGTACTTTCATGGATGAAAGTCTTATTAATGGGGGATGATGTAATGACCCTATAGGTCATCTCTGTAGTTACCGAAATACTTTATCCATCTGAGCATTTATGTAGTGAACTCAAGCTATTTCTGACTTATTACCAAAAATTGTTTGGTCATTGGGTGAATTGTTTGACATGTATCCAATTTTTTTGGTCAAACAAGGGCTTATAACTATAAAATAAATTTTCAGGTAAAGTCCTAGTAAATGGCCTTGAAGCGAAATTTTGACGGTCCCATCAGATCTGGAACAACCAAATTAAGTTAGGAATTCGGTGTAATTTTATTGAATTTTGTAAATTTAGCCTCCAAAATAGTCAATAGTTGACTTTAGTCAATATTCTTTGTAAACATGCTCAACTGAAAATTCTGATCACGCCATTGGATCCAAAAACATTGAGTTTGATCTAGAAAGACCTTTTGTTTGGTCCTCGGGGCTTCTTTGGTGTAGATTTATCCATTCGATAAATTTTGATATTGGTAAGTAAGACCCACATTGGAATAAAACAACCTTCCATGGGAATTTCGACTACATTATTGAGTTTGGAATATAATTTTTGATCAGATTTCACATATGAATTATATTTTTTTGACTCCGGATCAGGCTAAAGAACCAAAATTAAATTTAAATGGTTATTGAAAATTAGAAAGTGATAGGTGATGTGTCCCAACCACAAGCTTCCATGTGGCAGGCGATTTAAAAAGGAAAAAGGGGGAAATCTTGTATACATTTGGAAACTTTCTAGAAAGAAAAATCTGCGATGAGCAATTGTAGGAAGTGATATCTCCTTTGTTTTCATTTGATTTTGGTAATTCAAATGGATAACTTGTATATTTTTCGGAAAGGAACTTTGTGGGAGTTTCAGAGTTTGCTTTCAGCATGTCGTTTGAGGTAAAAATTCCTATTTTTGCAATTTTATTTCAAGTATACTTTTGAAAATTTGATATGTGACTTCTTATTCATTTTGAGTCAGATTTTGGTGAATTTTGGGTCTATTCTATGTGTTTTTGTGAGGCACACATTGTGGTAATGTCAGAACTAAATTATAGTGCTTTATTTGGTGCAAAAATTGGATTTTAGCTACTGTTATGTTATGGTTTTCTTGGAAAAATTTGAAATGCAATATCTCGATCATTTCTTGGAAATTGATGAAATTTGGGTCTAAATTGTACTACTTTTTGAGACCTATGTCGTGATGAATTAAGATTCTATTAGTTTTACTGTATCTTTAAGAAATTTGGCTGGGTAATTGTTGTACATCTGATGTACCTTTCGATAAGAAATGTCATTTTGTTTTTGGGTTGTTTTT
>JAOTQJ010156018.1:0-12739 GCA_025642045.1 Solanum sejunctum | reverse complement strand
TTTAATAGCTGAGCGGCATTTGAAGGTCATTGGGGAGGAAAAACTCACATGACACTAGTCTGAAGCACATGTACTAGTTTGAAGCGTATGAATTCGCCTTTCAGGTAAACTAGACTTTTCTTACCTCTAGACTAAGCTGAATTACGTATATATTACGAGCCTGTATATGGTTGGAAGTCCTGAGTAAGATATGTATATATGTCATAAGGCTGATTATTCGTTATACTTTCTGTTATGCATTTAAACACCGTTGTTATGATTTATTAATATTTTTTCTGGATACTTATTGTACTTAGCATATGGGGTAACTATAGTTATCTTGAGATACTTGTGGTTATTTTGGACTGTACTAGCTATTATCACTATAGTTCTTGAGTTTTTGCACTATTGAGCTACAAAAAGACCTGGTAAAGGCTGCATATAGGCTAGTGCCTTATGATATGAAGGTATTCTAACTTAACTCTGATCTATATGAATGTGTAGCCTGATGCTACTGGGAGATTCTAGATGTTAGGCTGTTTGTTGATTATATGTCACACTGTAGACTGATTCTAGTATAGATATGATTTTGATGGGTCTATTTGTTTGAGATACCTATAATACAGTCATACATTGAACTGATTATGATATAGATATGACTCTACTGTACTTGGTTATTCTGAATACTTTGTGATATACCTGTTGATTAGTTTGGGTCTGGGACCCTGTTGATACTTTGGGTTTGGGACTCTATTCTTACTTTAGGTCTAGGACCCTATTGATGCTTTTGGTTTGGGACCCTGTTGGTTACATTTCGGGTTTGAGGCCCCATTGATTTTCCTTGGGTTTGAGGCCCAGTTGATTTTCCTTAAGTTTGAGGCCCAGTTGATATTCCTTGGGTTTGAAGCCCAAATAATTTTCTTGGGTTCAAGGCCCAATTAATTATCAGAACACTTGTCCCTGGTTGACTTCGTCGGCTGGATGCCGAGTTGGGAAGGGAATTTGAGGCTTTGTTTGATATTATAAGGGTTTGAGGCCCCAGGAGATAAGTGTTTTAGTCCCCATGTCACACTGTATCCTGCGCTGGTACCCTTGTGCCTATACATACACCCTAATTGTGCGTGGATGTATCATCTAGGCTTATGAGGGCCCAATTGGAGTACAACCATAAACACTAGGGCATTACACCCACGTACAACACTATACCATGATTATAGGACAATAGTGATGTGGTTTTGGTTCTAATTTCATCAATTGGTTCCATTATTCTCTGCTTATTTCTACTTATTGGGTCTTCAGATGCTATAGACATAGTTGACACTTATTCTTTGGGTTTCTTCAGTCAATACCTATCAGGACCATGACGTAGGGTCTAGGAGTGACATGATGAATGGAAACCCGAGAGTCCCATACAAGCCTCAAAGTATCCAAATTCACATCATCAGTTTGGAAGAGCATAAAGAGATAGTAAGCACATAATTCTAAGGGACGAGAAAGTCTGACTCACGCTATGGGAATATCATAGGAATAGGGATTTGTATAGATTCATATAGCATATAGCACATAAGGACTAAGGGACGGGTAAGTATGATTCACTCTATGATGGCAAAATATGGCTTAGGATCTTCAGTATTTCCACATCATAACATAAATCCATATCATAATATCCATAATCAAAAGATAGCCACAACCATAATCTCCAAATAGGATATCATAACATATATCAGAGCAAGAGTCTACAAGATATCCAACCATGCCTCTGGTCATACAATAGGACGGGGAGGAAACAATATAAAGTAGATGGATGGTGGCTTGTCCTTGGAAGATAGGATTTACCACAATAACGTTCTCAAATCCAACTAGTTGTCAAAAGGTGGACGGATATAGTCTCAGGTCCTTACATGGTTAGATCATAGGCAAAAGGTATGCGTTAGTACATTTAAATGTACTAAGTATGGCGACATATAGTGCATATAAACTTATTAAACCCACATTCAATGTTGGATGACCAGGGTACATATATAGAAAGAAGTATGTAACCAAAGAAGAGTAGTATAACAATATTCCATGAAATCTATAATACATGCAATTCATAATACTTCAACATAAAGGGGATGAGACCTCAACTGATATATAAAACCAAACGAGCTATTACTTGAAATCTCGATGTTATTTCTACACCAAAAAAGAGGCAGTCTACCATTTCAGTGAAGGTTACCATATCAAATCAGATACTTATGCTGGCATATAGTTTAAAAGAAAGGAAGAGGACCCTTGGGGCCAGCCCTGACGCCTCCAATCTCATTGGTGCTAATTCATCATCCCATAAGAATATATATACGTATACATTCTTTCAAAAGAGGTACACTCATTTCAAATTATTTCAATGCATGCTTGGACTTAAAAGACAAACATACTTCATAATCATTCATATTTTGGCTCAAAAGTCAAATCACATTTTTCATGCATTGAAATAGCTCATTCGCATATATATGAGATGGTGTAAACCCAAAATGCTCAAAGAGCCATATTATAGATATTTATGTGATCACATTCTTGTCATACCCATATATGAGCTTAACACACCAAATAATAAACATACGTAAGCTTAACCCACCGACTAATAAACATACGTAAGCTTAACCCACCAAATAATAAACATATGTGAGCTTAACCCACACAATTATTTGCATCAAAATCATATGGGAGCTTAACCTACCAAATAATTTTCATCAAAAACTAATGCTCATGAATGCATATGCCATGAATGATGTGAGAATAGCATGGGAAATAGAGATTCAAACATAAGCCAATAATATAATATGAAATTCAAGTAAATCCATAAGTAAATCTACATTTAAATCACAATTTAGATTTCCCATGATCAAACTTTAAAGGGACAATGCATATTCAAATCTTCATAATGTTCATGTAATTCAACATATTAAGGATTAAATTACTTTAAAAACAACACTTAAATATAGTTGATATCTCAATTGAATCAAATAAACAATAATCTCAAAGACCCATGTTTAAAGTAAGCTCAATTTAATAAAATCAAGTGTAAAAAAGTTTAGGATCTTCATGGTTGAAAGATGCCATGAATTAATCCCACATACCATAGTTAACCATGAAGAAACAAGAAGAATTTGATGTAGAAGAAAGCCTTTCCTTAATCATTAAGCGAAATCTTCACTAGATCACTTGAGAGAAGTTCCTATGAGAGAGCTTGAATAAATTTTAACTATTCAATTGAAATTGAATGAGAGAATCAGAGTATAGGCCATTTGAAAGTCTTCGGATATGATAGAAAGTAACAAACGACCCTAGGAATAGCCAAAATTACAAGAACACCATTAGTAAAACGGATATCAAAAAGTTGTCAGGGTCCCGTATAAAGGCCACATGGACCATGTCACCTTTCATGGTGCAACACTTAGCTAAAAATCTTACTGATTAAGTTCCAAGTCGGTGATCCCATACTTAGAAAATTTTCACACCAACACTCATACAAGAGGCCGTAAGACCCATGAAGAGTCATACAGACCTTAATTAAGTTTATGTGTTTAGTGCCTTGGCCAAAATATGGTTTTCAAGGCCAAGGCTACTCACACAAGCCACCACACGACCAATGAAGTGCCACACAAACCTTGTGGGGGTTCATATGGTGTGAGCCTTGGTCTTGAACTCCAACTTAAGGATAACACTCTATATACAAGGCCTAGGGCCATCTCAAGGCTCTTCCACATTTCCCGTGGAGGTGTCCATGAGGTGTAACCTTGGTCAGAAACTTTCTGAAACCAAATTGCAAGCACTATTAAGGCCATACAAGGCTCGGGTCCTTATATCATATCCCCCTTAGGAACATTCTTCCTCGAATATGCTAGAACAAGGCCTGAAAGGCTTAACTTGAATATGACACATCCAAATACAAAGAAGGAATACATATTTCATCACATACAAATCATAAAGCCATTAAAACGCATATCAAAACATCTTTAAATCATTTTCGTGCACATGTATACATGTCATGTCATGAAACACAAGAGTGAAAGAATTAAGACCATTTGGAATAGGAAGAACCTAATACCTTAGGCTTGAGTAGATAGGAAAAGATGGGGATATCATTTCATTATGTCTAACTTACCTCCCGTGTAGAACTCTCTATATGTTCACTTCTCCAAAGCATCTTAATCGAAGCCACCTCCTTATTGCGAAGCCGCTTCACTTGCCTATCAAGAATCTCAACTGGGGCTTCCTTATAAGACAAGTTCTCCTTAATCTCAGCACCTTCTAAAGGCACAATTGTACTAGGATCACTAATCAATTTCCTCAACATAGACACATGGAAAACCGGGTGAATAGAACTCAAATTTGGAGGCAAATCCAATTTATAGGCCACATTCTTAATCCGCTTAATTATCTTATAAGGTCCTACATATAGCGGACTTAACTTGCCCTTCTTACCAAAATGCATTACACCCTTCATAGGTGAGACCTTCATATACACCCAATCTTTAACATGAAACTCAAGACCCCACTTCCTAGCATCCGAATAAGACTTTTGGTGACTTTGAGTGATCTTCAACTTTTTCCTAATCAACTTTGCCTTCTCAATAGCCTCCAATACCAAATCCAGGACAATCAAAGCCATCCCAACTCAAACCACCCCACCGGAGATTTACATCTTCTATCATACAAATCCTCAAATAGAGCCGCACCAATGCTAGCATGAAAGCTATTATTATAAGAAAACTCGATAAGTGGTGGATGATCATCCCAATTACCCTTGAATTCCAACACATAAGCCCTCAAAATGTCCTCCAATATTTGAATTATCCTTTCAGCTTGTACATCAGTTTTAGTGTGAAAAGTGGTACTTAACTTCACCTTGGTTCCAATTCCCCTTTGAATCAATTTCCAAAAATGAGAAGTAAATTAGGTGCCATAATTCAATATGATAGACCTAAGCACACCATACAATCTTACCAACTCTTAGATATACAACAGTAGTCTTGATTGGTAGAAAATAAGCCGATTTAGTCATTCGATCAATAATAACCCAAATCGAATCAAATTGCTTTTAGGTTCAGAGCAAACCAACCACCAAATTTATGTTCATATCTTCCCACTTCCAAGTGGGAATCTCAATATGTTTAGCCAAACCATTGGGCCTTTGGTTCTCTACCTTCATTTGTTGATAATTAGGACATCTGGATATAAACTTTGTTATATCTTTCTTCATACCATATCACTAATACACTTCCCTCATATCTTGATACATCTTGGTAGATCCCAGATGAATAGAATAATGAGAATTATGGATTTCAGTCATGATCACCCTCCTAAAATCATCAAAATTTGGAACACATAATTGATCTTGATACTGAAGCACACCATCTCCCCCTTGGGAGAAAATCTTTATCTTCTTCTCGGCAACCAACTTCTTCAACTCAACCAATGACGGGTCTAAATTTTGCTTAGCCTTGACATCAATAACCACAGAAAATTCAACCCTATTCTGAACATGAATACAACCCTCATTAGAGTCAGCCTACCTAAGACACAAACTAGCCAAACGGTGAACATCCTTTACTAACTCCTTCTTTACTTCATCAACATGAGCCACACTCCCCATTGTTATTCTACTAAGAGCGTCAATTACAATATTTGCCTTGTCGGGATGATATTACACACTTATGTCATAGTTCTTAAGGAGTTCCAACCACTTTCCTTACGTCTAGTTAAGATCCCTTTAGGTGAACATATATTCCAAACTCTTGTGATAGGTGAAAACATCAACATGAACCCCATACAAATAGTGTCTCCAAATCTTCAAAGCAAACACCATTAGTCGCTAGCTCAAGATCACGAGTCGAATGATTAATTCTCCTTCAATTGCCTTGATGTATAAGCTATCACCTTAACATTTTGCAAAAGTACACAACCCAGTCCAGTCTAAGTAGTATCACAATATACCATAAACCCATCTAAGCCATTTGATAGAGTCAAAATCGAAGTTGATCTTTCAAAGTCTAAAAACTCTTCTCACATTTATTCGACCATAAAAACATGGCCTTGTTTTGACAACTTGGTCAGTCGAGATACAATGAATGAGAAGTCTTCCATAAATCTTCTATAATAACTGGCATTCTAAGAGAACTTTGAATATCCGAAGGAGTCAATGGTCTAGGCCAATTCTTTACAACCTTGGGCTTCTTTGTGTCAACCTTAAACCATCACTGAATACCACATACCTAAGAAAGGCTACCTCACCTAACAAAAACTCACATTTTCTGAACTTAGCATATAATTACTTCTCCCTAAAAGTCTGAAGAACCAATCTCAAATGATCCATATATTCTTGCTCACTTCAGGAGTAAATAAGGATATCATTGATGAAGACAACCATAAAACTATCGAGAAATGACTTGAACACCTAATTCATAAGTTTCATAAACATAATCAGAGCATTAGTCAAACTAAATAACATCACCACAAGTTCAAAGCACTCATATTTAGTTCAAAAGCCATCTTAGAAATGTCAAACTCCCTAACCTTCAATTGATGATAAACGGAGCAGAGGTCAATCTTCGAGGAATGGGTGACTCCCTGATATTGATAAAATAAGCCATCAATCCTTGGCAACAGATACTTATTCTTGATGGTTACATTATTCAATAATCTATAATCAATACGTATTCGAAGAGACCTATCTTTCTTTCTTACAAATAACACTGGAGCACCCATGGCGATATACTTGGGCTAATGAAGCCTTTCTCTAACAAATCCTTCAATTGATCTTTCAACTTAGTCAGTTCCATACGATAAGGAGGATAAAAGATATGCTGAGTATCCGGGAGAAGATCTATGCCAAATTCTACTTCCCTTTCAGGAGGAATACTGGGCAAATTTTCAAGTAACACATCCAGAAACTCATTAACCAATGGAACTAATTTAAGAGTAGGTGATTCAGTATCCACATCTTTAACCCTCTCAATATGATAGATACAACATTTATAAATCATCTTTGGGCCTTGATGTAGGAAATAAACCAACCTTTTATAGTGAAGTTACTACCCTTTCATTCAATTATGGGCTCAGCCGAAAATTGGAACTTGACCGTCCGAGGTCTGCAATCTATAGAATCATATGAAGCATTCTACTAGTCCATCCCAAGAATAAATATCAAAATCAAACATCTAAAGTTCCATAAGATCACACGAAAGGAGTTTATGCAAAATAGAGACATGACAACCTCAATAAACTCTTCGAGTAATAATAGACTCACCCATGGGAGTATAAACCAAAAAAGGCTCCCTTAGAATTTCAGGGCTCAAACCAAACTTAACAGCCAAAAGAGAAGTCACAAAAGATAAATTTGCACCAGGATCAGGCAAAGCATATGCATCAAAGTCAAAGACTTTTAACATACCAATCACAACATCCGGAGTCTTCTCAACTTCTGACAAGCATGCAAAGCATAGAACATGTTGTGTCTGGGGGCACCACCTTGTAGAGCTCTTTGTTAGCCTTGGTCACCTTGAGCCACCTGGCCCTGAAACTGTTAGATAACTTTTGGACAATCAGTAACCTTGTGGCTCCTATCACCACACCTATAGTATGCATCCAAATCTATCCAACAAGTACCTGTGTGATTCTTTCCACACCTGTTCTACTAGGAACGTATGGCCCACCTCTAATCGATACCTTGGGAGGGGGCACCCTAGCATTGGCAAACCTTGCATTAGAACCTTTTCCCTATTAGAAGTGACCATAACCACCACCTTTGGAGTAGAAAACCCACCATCATAATGGGCCCTCTTAGAATCATATATCCTCTTCTCCTTGAGCTTTTCTCCTTCAATCTATTCAACATATGTCATAATCCTAAAGATGTTCCTATCTCGAATAAACATTATTGTACAATATTCTTTCATAACTAAATCAGAGATCCCATAAATGAACTTGTGCATTCTTGCACGGGGGTCAGCCATTAGCATAGAAGCACACTTTAAAAGCTTTATGAACTTGAGGGCATAGTCTCTCACACTCATAGCACTCTTTTTGAGGTTGATAAATTCTTTTATCTTAGCTTCCTTAAGTTCAAGAGAGGGAAGAAATGATCCAGAAAGACAAACTTGAACTCTTCCCAATTAACTCCAGCACCACAGACACTCTCTATCAACCACTAAGTGTACACATTTCAGCCACATCCTTCAACCGATGAGCAACCAACTCAGATTTCTCCTAAGAAGTCACTCCCATAACAATCAATACCCTAGAGAGTTCATCAATAAATTCTTGAGCATCCTCATCAGCCTTTGATCCCTAGAACTTCGGAGGATTCATCTGGATAAAATCTCTCACTTTACCCATCGGAGTGGGATCACAGGAAGGAAGATTTACCTATCTAGCCTGAGTGGTCATGCAAGCATAGCAATAGAAATACAAAATTCACCATAAGTGACCAACACTTTCATAGGTCCTTGAGAAACTTGGTACTTATTAACCAAGGTCGATCTTGCTAGGGGATCTCTTCGTGGAGGCATCTTTTGTAATGTATCAAGGACATCATCAAGATTAAGAAAACTTGATACATAGTCTAAAGCAAGACATAGACATGAAAAAGTAAGACAGTACCTAGAACGCCATCATAGACTTCCACTCATAGGCATGGTGTACTTTACACCCATGAATAGGACTCTACTTGACGTGACATGTTGGACGTCGGAGTTCATTTATAAACCTAGTGTTGTGATACCAAGATTGTCATGATCTATACATAGGGTCTAGAAGTGACATAGAGAATAGGAACCGAGGAGTCCACATACAAGCCTCAAAGTATCCAAATTTACATCATCAGTTTGGAAGTGCATAAAAAGATAGTAAGCACATAGTTCTAAGGGATAGGAAAGTATGTATTGCGCTATGGGGATATCATAGGGATAGAGATTTACATGGATTCACATAACACTTAGCACATAAGAACCAAGGGGCAGGTAAGGATGACTTACTCTATGAGGGTAAAATAAGCCTTATGATCTTCCATATTTTCACATCATAACATAAATCCATATCGTAATATCCATAATCAAAAGGTAGCCATAACCATAATCTCCAAATAACATATCATAACATATATCCATACAAGAGTCTATACGACATTCAACCATGCCTCTAGTCATAGAATATGACGGGGACCAAGACATGTCCCGGGCTCATCCTCAAAGTAAATATAACAAAAGTGAAAACAAAATAAGGTATATGGATGGTTCTTTGTCCCTAGAAGCTTGGACACTCCACAACAAATTTCTCAAATCTGAACTAGCCATCAAAATGTGGATAGATATAGTCTCTAGTCCCCACATAGTTAGATCATGTAGGGAAAAAATATGGGTTAGTACGTTTGAATTTACTAAGTATGGGGTTAATGTATATGAACTTATTAAACTCAGATTCAATGTTAGATGACGAGGGCACATATTTAGAAACAAGTACATAACCTAAGAAGAGTAGTATAACAATATGTCATGAAATCCATGATGCATGAAATACATAATACTTCAATATAGAAGGGATGACACCTCAACTGAAAAATAAGACCAAGCAAGCTATTATCCCCAAACCAGAAAGGAGGTGATCTACTTGCCAAAGGTAAATCATACTTCTTCTTATGGGCCTCCCATTTCGGAGAAGTAACTTTCCTTATGGGCCTTGCATTTCGGATAGGATTTTTAATATCATACCATATCAAGATTTATAACTGCATTACAGGCCTCCCATTTCAGTGAGGGTTACCATATCAAACACCTATGCTGGCACAACGTTCAAGAGAAAGGAAGAGGACCCTTAGGGATAGCCCGGACAACTTCAATCTCGTCGGTGCTAATTCGTCATCCCATAAGACTATATATATGTATACATACTTTTAGAAGAGATATGAGTCATTTCAAATCATTTTAATGCATGTGTGGGCTTAAAAGACAAACATACTTCATATTCATTCATACTTGGGCTCAAAAGACAAATCATACTTTTCATGCATAGGAATAGCTCATTCACATATATACGAGATGGTGTAAACATCCAAAATGCTCAAAGAGCCATATTATAGATATTTAGGTGATCACATTCTTGTCATACCCATATGTGATCTTAACCCACCAAATAATAAATATACATGTGCTTAATCCATAGAATAATAAACATATTTGAGCTTGACCTACAAAACAATTTTCATCAAGACCATATGTGAAGTTAACCCACAGAATAGTTTTTATCAAAAACCAATGCTCATGGATGCATATACCATAAATGATGTGAGAATAGAATGAGAAATAGAGATTCAAAATTAAATCAATAATATAATATGAAATTCAAGTAAATTTATAAGTAAATCCATATTTAAACCACTATTTAGATTGCCCATGCTCAAATCAAACTTTAAAGGGATAATGAACATTCAAATCTTCATAATGTTCATGCAACTCAATATATTAGGGCTTAAATTACTTTAAAAATAATTAAACAGAGTCCATATCTCAATTGAATCAAATAAATAATAATCTCAAAGAGCATGTTTAAAGTAAGCGCAATTTCATAAAATCAAGTGTAAAATAATTTAGGATCTTCATGGTTGAAAGGGACAATCAATCAATTCCATGTACCTTGGTTAACCAAGAAGAAACAAGAAGAATTTAATGTAGAAGAGAGCATTTCCTTAATCTCCAATATAAGTACACACCAGATCACTTGAGAGGACTTCTCTTGAAAGAGCTTGAATGAATTCTAACTATTGAATTGAATTTGAATGAGAGAAAAAGAGTATAAGTCATTTGAAAGTCTTTGGATAGGATATAAAGTCACAAACGACCCTTAGGAATATCCAAAATTGCAAGAATGTTATTAATGAAATGGATATTAAAAAAATGGCCCAGAGCCCCGTATAAAGGTCACATGGGCCATGTAAGGGTCACATAGAGCGTGTGGCCTTCCGTGGTACAACACTTAGCCAAACATCTCACTAGCAAAGTTCTAAGACGGTGATCCCATACTTAGAAAATTTTCACACCAACATCCATACGGGAGGCCAAACGCCCCTTGAAGAGTCATATGAACCATATGAGGTTCATGTGTGAAGTGCCTTGGCTAAAATATGGTTTTTAAGGCCAAGGCTACTCGCACAAGCCACCACATGACCAGTAAAGTACCACACAGACCGTGTTGGATTTATGTGGTGCGAGTTATGGTCTTGAACTCCAACTGAAGGCCAATATTCTACACACAAGGCCAAGGGCTACCTCAAGGCTTCTGCACATGACCCATGGTGAGTCACATGGATTGCGGAGGTGCCCATAAAGCTTCACCTTAGTAAATAACTTTTCAAAACCAAATTTGGAGTAGCATTAAATCCATATAAGGCCTAGGTCCTTATAATATCATTATACATTACTTGGTGAAACGACCCCAAAAACTACCTAAAAATATGCCTCGAAATGCCTGGAATTTGGATTTCCTTATATCTAAAATCTATTTGTCATTTCAAAAATTCAATTTCATATTTGTGATCAAAGGGTCCAAATTAGGTGAAAAAGGGTCTAGCCTTGATTTAAGAGAGAAATAATAGCAATTATAATTGTTTTTAGTGACGATTTCCAGTGAGAAGTTCGCAATGCCTTCGTGACGTGCCTTAGATCAAATTTCACTCTTCGTCCCTCCATAATACGAAGATTTGTTTTTCCCCTGGCAGTTTCTCAAGTGTGCTCCAAAATATTCTAAGTGTTGGGCCCAAATTTCCCAAACTTATTTTTATCTATACTTAGTCAAATTTTACCCTTATATCATTTTAAACATTTCCCAATACTCCCCAAAACACTCATATTTTTACTCCAAATTCCAAGACTCAAAACCCTCATCTAGATTTAAGAATTCTCTTCAAGCTTCAAATCTCCATTGTCAACCTTTACCAAGGACTTCTCCGAAACTAAGGTATGTGGTTTTGAACCATTGGGTACTTCCACCCATGGTGGTTAAACCCTTTTTTACTTAATAATACATGATTTAAAGTTGATTTTATATGTGGATATTGTATATTGAGAAATTTATTATACAGTGATTTTAGTTCATGAAAGTATGGTTGTTTTAGCATGTTTTGAGCTCTAAATCTTGGATCTAATGTTGGATTTGATGAGGGGTTTTGATGTGAATGTGTTGGGGTTGTTGTAAGGTGTTGATCGATGGTTTTACCATAGATTTTCTTGCTTGATTTCATCTTTAAATTGCATAGTCTTTTACCCCCACTTCACCCCCCAAGGTGTTTGATAAAATGTCCAGTTATAGTTTCTTGAGGAAATATAGGTCTAAAGCATGAGATATGATATGAATGATGTTATAATGATGAAAAGAGCTTATGTATATGAAATGATTAATGTTTTAATGATGAAGTAATCTTATACATATGATGAACTCTATATAAAGTGTTGCATTAGACCATGCTCAATCCGGGGATGGGGGGGACAAGAGCTCGGATAACCTAAATAAGTGTTCATACTGATCCACCTTGGTGATAGGGCGACATAGTCACTAACCTAGATGAGGGTTCATACTCATTCACCTCGGTGATAGGGCGGCATAATTACCAACCTAGATGGGGGTTCATACTCATCCACCTTAGTAATGGGGAGGCATCATCACTAACCCCAAGGGGTTCATACCTTGGAAATCTAGCTTGGTATCTTCTACACATATGACATCTTAT
>JAOTQJ010155990.1:0-29756 GCA_025642045.1 Solanum sejunctum | reverse complement strand
TCTTAAGGACCTAAGTTAAGTAAAATGTTACATAGGTCCCAATACTTTATTAAATCGAACCAATTGAGGACGTTCGGAGCTAAAATTATGTTGCGGGTCCTAACACTTTAACTCTATCCGTGCTAGGTCCCGGCTTCTCTTGAGTGGCTTTATCAATTGTCATTGGCTTACCAGCAACTGAGGGCACTAAGGAGTATTTTGCAAAAAAACTCTGGCCGAAAATTTGGAAAAGATATCCAAACAAATTATAAGGCTCTTGATGTGTCTTCTTTCTGATTGAAGCCAATTATCCATGAAAATATCTGACAAAATCGATCTAATACAAAAAAATACGAAAAACTGCAGATGGTAAAATGGGATATTCTTAGAAAAGAACGACACAAGGGAGGCCTACCAGTATAACAAATGAACACTAAAAACTTAACACAGCTCGCTAAACTAGTTTTGAGAACTGGTAAAATTTTAGACTGTTTTTGAATATCTACAAATATTTGAAGCCACAGTCTAAACTGACTTTCCAAAAACACAATATGACAATTGAAAAGAATGATGAAATAATTATTAATCTTAGAATAAGTTATCCAAACTCTCTGGCCAAACAAAAGAGTAATTAAGGGGATACTAAAAATTTATTCTAGGATTATTTCTCTTTATTCATTCATCAAACATGTTCTTAGTATTAAATAACACATAAAATTATAGTAGTCAAATTTAAGTAGGGTCTTTGATTGACTTCTTTTTAGCAGTTTTTGACGTTTAAACATTTTTTTTCAGAAAGTGACTAAGTAAATATAAAAGAAATATTTTTAAGCACTTTTTATAGTTGAAAAAGTATATTAAAAGAAAATTCAAAAGTTGGGGAGAATACACAAGATGTCCAACAATGCCTCTAACATAAGATAGGTCGGGGGCCAAGACATACCCCGGGCTCACCATCAAAGAAAGTAAATTAGCTAATGATACCATAGGTAGAAGAAGTGGTGGTTGGTCCTCGGAAGACAAGACTCACCACAACAAGTACAATATAGAATTCAAGCTAGATGTCGTAAGGTGGATGGATAGGCCCCGCGATCCCTACATGGTTTATACTATGTAGGCAAAATATGCATTAGTACATTTGAATGTACTAAGTATGCGGGGTGCAATGCATGAAACTTACTAAACGTACACTTCAATGTCAGACTACGAGGGCACATAATATAGAAAGAGATATATGACCAGGAACGTAATATAACAAGATGCCATGAAATTCATAATGCATGATGTGCAAATGATGCTTATACATATAGTGGGGATGTGACCATAAATGACAACTCAAATTCATGCGCTCTATTACATGAATTTGCCCAATGTTGACCTCCCATCAGGTGAGAGAAGATTACTTGCCAAAAATAATCTACACCACACCTTACAACTCGATCATTTCTTATGTGGTGGCCTCTTTCCTTATAACTCGGTCATTTAGGAAGAATTTTCTTATCAAAATATATCATATCATATCATAAATGAATAGCTATCCCTTACGACCTAGTCATTTTGGTGATGACTATCATTCCTATGCTAGCACATAATTCAAGGAAAGGGAGAGAGCCCTTGGGGATAGCTCTAACGCCCCTAATCCATTGGTGCTAAGTCTTCATCTCACAAGAATATATATATATATATATATATATATATATACATATAGTCATTTCCCAAATCCTTTCAATGCATTCTTAGTCTTAAAAACCAAATACTTCTTCATAATAATTCATACTTCGGCTCAAATGCCAAAATCATAATTCATAATAATAAACACTCATGCATAGGAATAGCCCATCATATGTAAGATGGTGCAAGTACCCGAAATACTCCAAGAGCCATAATCATAGACATGCATATGATCACATTCTTGTCATAACTAATATCTTATCAAAATCATATCATCGAACATATTTGTGCTTAACCCACTTCATAATTTCCATAATAATAGAATGTCATGAGTGCAAATGCCATGAATGATGTGAGGAAAGCATGGGTAATTAAGATTCAATCTAAAATTAATATTATAATATAAATTGAATTAAATCCATGATTAAATTCACATTTAAAATCATAATATAATCACCATGTATAAAGCTATTTTTAACTTATTTTAAACCATTTTAGAATTTGTCAAACACTTCCAAAATCTAAAAACAACTTTAAAGCAGGTTTGACTAACTTTTAATCCCATCCAAACACCCTCTAAAGCATCATTTTATAATTTAAATCAACTTAAAATTAGTAAACAAAACATAACTTATATATTAATTGAACTTAAGGAATCATAATATTCAAAACCCCGATTTAGAGTAAACTAAGTCTTCATGGAAATTGCTTGAAAATAGTTTGGGTCTCCTTGATTGAAAGGAATCAAGGATAAAAACCCACATACCTTATCTAAGGAAGGAATTCCAAGAAGAAATTTAAAGAAGATTAGGCCTTCCCTTGATTCCCAAGCTTGACTGACACTATAGTTCTTGAGAGAAGTTTGAGAGGATTTTCAAATTAAGAGGAATGAATTTAATAATTAGGAATAGGGTTTAGGTCCTTACTCAAAAAGTCATTGGAACAAATAAAATTTATGAAAACATCATTAATGAAACGGAGTGAACAATAACAAAGTGTCACTACACTTGAGGCTTCACATCCCGTGTGGAACTCCACGGTTCATGTGGAGTGATCGTGAACCAACACTTAGCAAAAATTTTAGAAGTTGGAACTTGTCTCAGCACTTAGAATTTTTGAGAGCCAAAGTGAGCTCCACGGTTGGCCATACACCCCTGAGCCTAACCACAGTTCGCGAGGTGGCCGTGGTGCCAAACTTAGCCAAGAAAACTCCCCACATCACTCTTAAAGGACCCCATAACTAGCTACATGGCTAGTGAACCTCACCACGGTTCATGGGGTGAGCCGTGGTGACATCCTTGGCCAAAAATAATTTTTTCACACCAAGATTGAACCATACTTTGGATTTTCTTTGTCCTTGAAGGCCATACGTTAGTACCACTGGTCGTACCCCACTATTTAGGACAAAAATGGCCATTTCAGGACCAAGTCCATCCCCACGGTTTGTGTAAAGCCACACATCCTGTATAGGTGCCCGTGTGGTAACACGGCACATGAGGTTTTACGAAAATGGGTATAACTTCCTCATCCAAACTCAAAATGGGGTGAAACCAAGTGCATAGGAAAGCTAATTCAAAAATATTACCTTAGGTAGGTCATGGGATACGCAGTTCATTTTGTGCTGAGAGGTATGACTCTTTAAAGGTGACCCTTCTATCATACTTGTGAAAAACTTAGCCAATAGAATTACTTTAAACTTGGCTTGATGTAGGAGACTTGTGATAGCCTTAAACAACATAAATGAGCTTGAATTGAGGGTTTGAGAGTAAAATAAGATTGAGATTGGAGGTTCCATAGGAATCCCCCAGTTAGAGTTCAAAGAGAGGATTCAAAAAGCATTTGAGTGAGTGAATAAGAAGCTAAGCGTTTAGAGTAAGAACAAATAGTAATAAAGGAGTTTACACTGATTTGTGGGTCCCATATAAGGGCTGTGGGGACTTCCATAAGGTATTATCTTGGCCCAAAACTTCCCAGAACTAAATTCCAAGCATCACTAAAGCTATGACGATGTAGAGTGAAGGAGGAAGACAAAAGGCAATATAATTTTGGGTCCTTACAATAATAGTAAAACTCTTTTTATTTATTGAAGTTAAAAAAAATACTTATTTTTGATAGATCAAGTAAATGTTTTGGAATATGACATTTAAATATAAAATTCAAATAGTAAAGTATTTTATTTTCATAAATATAAATTGATAAGAATATTGTCACGACCCGAAAACACAAGTTATGATGGAACCTATACTCCCAACTGATAAGTAAACCAACCCAATGCATTACTAATCAACATAATAAATAAAGTGAACAATAAATAACAATTGACTATCCTCAACAATAAGTCCCTTATAAGTATGAAAATGTGAAAAGCTAAGATACCACCCAAGATTTGGTATCATAAGTACAAGAGCTTCTAAAATAGTGATGCAAGTCTGAAACTAGGATGACAAGTCTAAACATAAGAAATATCCTATCTGAATACGAATAACAGAATGGTTAACGAGATAGAGGGAGGTATGGACTGCAGAATAGCCACATAGCTCACCACAACTCCAGAATAATCCAAGTCTGAACTCAAATAGCTCCACGGGATGCACTCGTACTCAGAATGGAATCTGCAACATAAAAAAGAGTGCAACAAGTGTAGAATCGGTACGAAACCACGTGTACCCAACATGTCTCATTGACCAACAACGAAGAAGTAGTGACAGGAGTATATATATAAAAAATATCATCTTTAATTTTGTAAGTCTGTACTATATTTAACAATGAAGTGGTATCAAAATAGAAATAATCAAATATCTCGTGATGTCCAACACAAATAAAGCACAATCAACAAGAATGAAGAGTATAATGAGATGCAATGCAACACCACGAAATGTTATACCTCAAATGCCAAGTCATCTCATATCCTATATACATAATACCTCTTAGGAATACATCAAGGGTTTGTGAACCATGGGGGACTTGCGAGGTCTATATACTGACACAGATGATCTCTACGTGTCTGTGTGGACGATCTCAATCCACTCTCATAAAATTACCCATCCCTAGTATGGACGATCTACACGCGCCTAACTTAAGTTATAACAATAAGCTCAACACCCACTCCATATCACATTAATACGTATGATTAATATAATGCCACTAATATAGAGGTTAGTGATGCAACAGAGTACCACAGTCATTAGTACAAACATGTAATCACCTCAGCTATCACAAATATATGGATTCAATAAAGAAATACAACCACATAAAGAAACTAAGTTATACAACATCAGCTAATTCTCATATGCTTTGGCATTCTTGGATTACAATCTATCATCCTATAGTAATAAAATTTCCCTTTATAATATTGGTGTTTTTACCAATGCCTCTCATACCATTGGTATGAGACCCCCATCTTTCACCCTTACCCATTCTCTATTTTATTGTTTTAAACCTTAAATTAGGAAAACGTCTTTCAACTATCAATTGCCAAACACGTGTCATAAATCATTAAGATTTTGTCTTTACCTTTCATAAGAAGTCAGAACATTCCCAATCTATCAAATATACAATATTTGTAAATACACCAATTTATAGATATTTATATTGCTATACTTTTATCTCAAACTAAAATTTGAATCACAACAAAAGAAATTCAAAACCCAATCAGATATACTATCCATAACTTTAAGCATGAGCAACAATACATAGTAGGAATTTCGTTCAAACGAAAGCACGTTTTCTTTTGAAAAGATGGAATGGCTACTATTTAAGGACCTTCTAATTACATCACCCTCATCACTACTCATCCTGTCATTATTATCTAGTAATTAAACCGTGAAAGTATTTTTACTATAAGTGTCTCAAACCAACATATAATAGTAAAAGGACCTACCATCCATTATTATCTTTCTACATCCAGTAATTAGCCCTTGAACGCCTACTTTACTATAACACGAACTTTCTTGGCATTGCTTTTTGCACCTTTTTTTATCACCCTAGTTCCATAATAATGATCACTCAAAAAATGACCCACCAACAATTAATGTCCCAAACATACAATTTGTCATGGGCCAGGGGGTACCTTTGGCATGACTGATACTTGGAGAACCATTACTAGTTTTTCAAGAGAACCAATTGGCCTCATCGTCATATCAGCTTAATAGTGGAAGGATAACTCAGAAAGTAAAACATCATATACGAGAAGATAAATAAGTGCATAACTCTTTTGTATCATAACTTATAATGAAGATAAATTTAGATACAAAATACTCGTTAAATACTCTACTCCAAGGTCTTTGGAGCCTCTACTCAATCATCTAAAATGATGACTAGCCATAGACACCTCAATCAAAAGTAAATAAAGTACTGAATAAAAGTAAGAAGATAACAGGACTCCTTTGGAATGTAAGGGAGCGCTCACCAACTCTGGAGGTGTACTGAATTGGACCTCAACAATATGCGGGCTAAAGTCCTCTGTCACCTGTATCTGCATCATAAAATGATGCAGATCCAAATAGACTTCAGTACATGGAATATATTGGTATGTAAAATAGCTCAAGAAAAGTAAAGATCAACTCATTCACCCCAGCTCAACAACTCATGCTCAAAACAGTTTATGCAAGTGTTATAGTCAAAATCATGCTTTTTAAAATAGGCTTAGTAAAATAGACCCAGTTTGAAATCTCATGCTCAAAAAAATGTTGCTTGGGAGTTTCTCTAACTAACATTCCTCATCCCACCACCTTTAATTAGGTGATACATAATGAATCGGCATTGTTGCCACGCCCGCCCTTAACTTGCCACAAAAAGGGAGATTAACTTCAACCTTGCTCCCTCGAATCCTAAGAGAGTGTCCACTTGCGGGACAAGACTCACCAGTATTATGATGAAATAACTATCCTACATTGGCAAATAAAGATCTGGGGTGCTCCTCAATCACTCACCCAACTTAGGTGCTCAATACTCTACCTAAGACTAAAACATGCTCGACTCCTCAATCAACTCAAAACTCAACCACATAGGGTCATCTCATCTTAACTCATCAATTACTCAACAATTAAATCATGGATGGGATAGTTCTTCTCATAAACCTTAAGCTATCTAGAAGCATAGGCAATAACCTCTCCTTTTTGCATCAACACACATCCTAATCCAACCCTCGATTCATCGCAGTAGTGTACAAACCCATCTGTTCCATCTGGCAAGGTCAACACTAATGTAGTAGTTAACTTTATTTTCAACTCTTCAAACCTCCTGTCACACTCATTGGGCCATTAAAACTTGACCTCTTTATGAGTCAGTTTAGTCAATGGTGCTAATATAGAACATGATCCCTCAACAAACATCCGATAATAGCCAGCCAATCCTAGAAAACTCCTTATCATTATCGATGAGGTTGGTCTTGACCAATTTTTAACTGCCTCAATCTTTTGAGTATCAACTCAAATTCCATCTCCAAAAATCACATGACATAAAAAACCACAGATTTAAGCCAAAACTGACACTTAGAAAACTTTGCATACAACTCATTATCTAGGAGTGTATACAAAGCGATCCTGAGGTGATTGGCATGCTCCTCCTCGTTTCTGGAATGCACCAAATATCATTAATAAACAAAATCATGAACATATGAAGATAAAGTTTGAATACTCTATTCACAAATCCATAAGGTATCTGGGTGTATTTGTCAATCCAAAAGACATTACCAAGAACTCAAAGTGACTATACTGGGTTCAGAAAGTAGTCTTTAGGGTATCACATTCTCTCACCTTCAACTGATGGCAGCCTAATCTGAGGTCTATCTTAGAGAAAATATTAGCATCCTAAAGTTGGTCAAACAAATCATCAATCCTCTAAAGGGAATACTTATTCTTCATAGTCACTTTATTCAACTGACGATAGTCAATACATATCCTCAAGGAACCATCTTTCTTTTGTATGAACATTACAGGGCACCCCATGGAGAGACACTCGGTCTTATAAATCCATTCTCTAACAAGTCCCTCAATTGCTCCTTTAGTTCTTTTAATTCTATATGGGCCATTCTATATGGTGGAATAGAAATACGTTGGGTTTCAGAAAGAACATCAATCCCAAAATTGATCTCCCTATCTAGAGGGACACTGGGTAAATCCTTGAAACATATCAGGAAACTCGCTCATAATCAAAATAGGCTCAAGAGAAGGGGGATCAACATTATCAGACTTGACTCGTATAAGATGATAGATATATATCCCTTAGATATCAATTTTTGAACTTTGAGGTAAAAACTAAAAATACCCTTCGGAGCCACAGAATCTCCCTTCCACTCAATAACATGCTCATTTGAAAACTAAAATTTGACAGTCTGAGTTTGGTAATCGATGAAGGCATTATAGGCGTAAAGCCAATCCATAACAAGGATCACATCAAAATCAACCATCTCTAACTCAATCAAATTAACAAGAGTATCCCAATGTTTGTTTGGCACCACACAATCTCTATAGATTCTCTCATCTCGAATGAACTCATCAACAAGGGTAGAAATAGAAAATAGCACATGCAAGCACTCAGGAAGAATCACAAATCTACTCGCCACATATGGAATCATAAATGAAAAAGTTGCACCTAGATCAAGTAAAGCATAATAACGAAAGTTAAGGACTCAAAGTATGGACATCACAACATCTGATGCAACCTCCTGATCTTATTGGTTTCCTATCATATACAGATGGTTTGTCCCACTGCTTGCCCCTGATGCAACACCTCTATGATTACGCCTCGTTGTTAGTGCTGTGATACAAGTCTGGGCCCTATTTCCCCATATTGGACATTCCCTCTAAAAGTGACCCAGTTGATCGCCCTTATAGCATGCATTTCCTCCTTCTTTACACTTTCCCAAATGCATCCTTGCACACTTCCCACATGGTGGCTTCCCTTTAGAACCAAGAGTCACACTTCCTTGAGACTGTGCACCCTGTGGCCTGAAGTTTTCCTGACCTTGGGGTCTTTGATTACACCTCTAGCTTGGGGTTGGTACACTGGCTGAAGACGTATAACTAGAAGACCTCTTCTGAAAGTATGATTTATCTCCCTTACATTGCTTAGTCTAGGAAGACTCAGCCCCTGTTGATCGAGCCTGCTTACTTAGTACTCCTTTCTGTCCTTTTTTTATCTTCTTCAGTTTATTGGGCGTAGACCATTATCCTGAAAATATCCATAAATGGAACCAACAACAACACCTTGCACTCCCTCTTTGCCTGTCTACCTAATCCAAATACAAATTTCCTCATTCTTGCCCTCGTATTTGAAATAATCTCTGGGGCATACCTGGATTGCTAGATGAATTTCAAGTTATACTCTTTAACAATCATCCCCTCTTATTTCAGATTCATAAACTCTTTGACCTTTGCCTCTCTCAACTTTTAAGGAAAGAAGTGATCGAGAAAGGTACTCTCAAACTCATTCCAAATAGTGGACTTAGCATCATCACCTCAACTCTCTTCCCACAGATTATACCAAACATTGGCCATATCTTTGAGTTGATAGGCAGCAAGCTCAACTCCCTCAGTCTCAGTCACATATATAGACTTTAGTACTTTCCACATCTCATCAATGAAATTTTCAGGGTCCCTCCTCAACCTTGGACCTTGTATGGATAAGTGGGTTCATCCTAGAAAGTCCCTCAATCTATAGGTAGTTGTTGGCTCATGAGAGCTAGAACTAGGAGTCTGAGAGTCCCAATACCCGGTCTGAGTAGCTACCAACTGGGTGAGCATGGCAATGGCTCCTCTAAAGTCAGCATCTGTAGTTAGAGTAGGTGGAGAAGTAGGTGTCACAGGAACTCCAGTGGTCGACCTCGTCCCCTTGTCTCCACCTGGGGAGGCATCTCTAAAGTAGAGTTCTCACTAATGCTATCTAAAGCATTTAGTTGGGTCAATGTGTGTCTAGGTGGCATGATTTGCAATCTCGTAACACATGAGTCAGAAGAGAGTTTTGTAGAGTTTTCACTCCAGTGCACTAACTCATAATTCAATAAAGGGTAATAATTCCTAGCGTCCTGTACCTACCCATTTGTGAAGTGTGGTGCACATCACACTCTTAAATAAGACACTACTAGACAAGGCTTCATAGACTCCCTAGGACTCTTGAACTCTGTGCTCTGATACCAAGTTTGTCATACTGCGGGCGGGTACCTTTTGTGTGGATGTCACTTGGAGAACCATTACTGGTTTCCCAAGAGAATCACTTTACCTCATCATCACATCAACTCGACAGCAGAAGGATAACTCAGAAAGTAAGACATCATATGCGAGAAGAAAAATAACTACATGACTCTCCTATATCATAGCTTATAATAAAGATAAGTTTAGATACAAAATACTTGTTAAATACTCTACTCCAAGGTCTATGAAGATTCTACTCAACCATCTAGAAAGATGCCATGACAAGCTATAGACACCTTAATCAGAAGTAAATAAAGTACTCAACAATAGTAAGAAGATAATAGGCCTCCTGTCGAATGTAAGGGAGGGCTCACCAACTCTGGAGGTGTACTGCATTGGACCTCAAGGAGACGCCGACTGAAGTCCTTTATCACTTGTATCTGCATCATAATATGATGCAAGTCCAGATGGACGTAAGTATACGGAATATGCTATTATGTAAAATGGCTCAAGAAAAGTAATGCTCAACTCACTCACCCTGGCGTAACAACTCATGCTCAAAATGGTTATGCAAGTGTTATAGTTAAAATCATGCTTTTTAAAATAGGTTCAGTAAAACAGACCCAGTTTGAAATCTCATGCTCAAAACAATGTTGCTTGGGAGTTTCTCTAACCGACATTCCTCATCCCACCATCTTTAATTAGGTGATATACAATAGATTAGCATCATTGCCATGCTCACCCTTAACTTGACACGGAAAAGGCCTATCAACCTCAACCTTGCTCCCTTGGATCCTGATAGAGTGTCCCACTTGTGGGACAAGAGTCGCCAGTATTATGTTGAAATGACTATCCTACGCTGGCAAGCGTAGTTCTGGGGTGCTCCTTAATTACCCAACTCGGTGCTCAATACTCCTCCCATGACTTAAACATGCCCGACTCCTCAATCAACTCAAAACTCAGCCACATAAGGTCATCTCATCTCAATTACTCAACAATTAAATCAATGCAACGAATCAGCTTGACTTAGACCCAAAAGGTCATTTAGACTCACACAAATGGACTCCTCATATAGCGTATGCTAGATAGTCATGTGTAAAAATATATGTGACTCAAATGCATCGTGCTTATCATGCTTAATCATACTCAAATATTACCCAACTTAAGATGCTCAATTTATCAACTCAACATGCTCAATTTATGCATAAAATTTCCATGAAGACATGCAATTTAGGGCTCATGCTAGCAAGGATGAAAACACATGTACAAATCTCATATTGGATAACCTATGCAATGCAAGATATTACCTCAGGTAGTATAACATTACCTCCAGATAGATATAAGGATTTCAATAGTAAAGTTTCTCAAAATTTCAACTCTTTTCCCCAATATATTGACTCAAGAATATGAAGGCGTGTGCAAGAAAGATTTCACACTTTGGTAAGCCTTACATACCGAGAAATTGAAGAATAATTGATCTTTAACCAATCTTTGGTCTTGAATAGCAAACCGTAACTTATCCTTTTTCTTCTTTTTGCTCTCAAGAAAACCCTCAAGGTGGAATGCGTGATGAATGAGCTTAAGGTTTATTTCTAAGGCTCTAAACAAGCCAAAAATGCATGGAGTTTAATAAGATAAAAGCTTGGAATGGACAAAAATGCACTTTAGTAAAACTGTCGACAGGGCCTACAAGACCCCGTATATGACTCGTAGACCCTTTAACTAGTAGTAACTGCTCCTCGTAGGTGAGGAGTCTAAAAATCCTAGATCTCTAGAAGTTGATACAAGACCCTAGATTACGAGTACTAACCCCTAGGAATTGCAAGGGCCTTAAAACATGAAACACTGGAACTTAGTACAAAACCTCATTGTATGAGTCGTGGTACTTTGTCGAGTTGTAAACTCCTTTGGTAGATATAGTGATCCTAAAAACTAAAATACTGGAATTTAATTTGAAACCTAGTCTACGAGTTGTAAACCCCTCTACCACTCCTGAACCCCTCTCATAGCTTACTTCTGCAACTTTCCTCAGCAGTCCTCTATACATACTCATCTAAATTAGATAGAAGGAATTTGAAGGGTGTTACAATCATACTAATTTAATACGACAAACATACAATGATACTAAATAATAAGACAAACATACTTTAATGCTAATTTAATGATCCAATTTCTTCTACCCATAACGTGATTCCAACTTTCTTTCAAGATTACACATAATTTTATCCATAGTTCTCTCTCAATAGCAAATTAAAGAGACAACAACAAAAAGACAATTGCTTTAATTACCTGAAAGTGATGAGCAATTATGAGGAGGCATAATTGAATTTGTAACCCTCGTTTCTTTCCTCGTTTCTTTTAAAATAATAGGTTGTGATACAGATTGTAATATCCCACTATTTCTTTTAATATATGAGTAAAATTTTACATAGGATATTATATAAATAGAAAAACTTAATCCATCATCCACTAATTATAATAATGATTTAAAAGTTACCCATAAGTTGGCGTCTAGTGCCCGAAATAACCTAATGGGTCATTGAATCATCTACCACTTAAAAAAACGTTCGCGCACGAATGGTGGATGAATAGAAAGCACCTGAATTCTCAAAAAGATGGGGATATTTTATCTTCATATCAACTCAGTCTCCTAAGTAGCCTTGTCAATTGTATGATTCTTCCATTGAACCTTCACCGAAGCAGTCTCTTTTGGCCTCAAATTTCAATTTATCTATCCAAGATGGTTATCGACTCCTCCTCAAAGTTAAATTCTGATCAAGTAACACCGAGTCTTATTGGATCACATAAGTACCATCCCCATGATACTTCTTTAGCATTGTGATATGAAATATAGGATGAATACCGATAATGTAGTTGGCAAATCCAACTAATAAGCAACCTCACCAATAGGCTCAATAATTTGAAAAGGTCAAATATACATTGGGCTTAACTTACCCTTCTTTCCAAATCTCATTACACCTTTTATAGGTGAAACCTTTAATAGAACTCTCTCCCTAACCATAAACACATAATCACAAACCTTTCTATCTACATAACTCTTTTGCCTACTTTGAGCCATAAAAAGCCTATCTTGAATCAATTTGACCTTGTCCAATGACTCCCTCTGGAAATTTATACCCCACGGCCTAATCTCGAATGCATCAAACCACCCAATAGGAGATTGACACCTCCTCCATACAATGCCTCACATGGTGCCATATCAATGCTCAAATGGTAACTATTATTATATGCAAACGCAACTAAAAGTAAAAATTGACTCCAATGACCACCAAAGTCAATAACATAAGCTCGCAAATATCCTCAAGAAACTGAATAGGATGCTCAAACTGACTATCAGTCTGAGGGTGAAAGGTTGTACTAAGATCTACGTGAATACCCAATTTCTTCTACATAGACCGCCAAAAGTGAGATGTAAATTATGTACCATGATCTCCAATGATCGAAATAGGAACCCCCTGCAAGCGAACTATCTTGCTAATGTAGATCTTGGCGACCTTTTCTAAATTATAACTAGTTTAAACTAGTATAAAGTGTGCAGACTTAGTCAATCGATCCACAATGACCTATATCGAATCAAGCTTACCCAAGTTTGCGGAAACCCAACCACAAAGTCTATAACGATATGATCTCACTTCCATTCGGGTATGGACAACCTCTAAGTCATACCTCCAGGATTTGGTGTTTATACTTCACTTGTTGACATTTCAAATAGCGAGACAAAAAATCTACTATGTCTCTCTTCATACGACACCACTAATAATGCTGCCTCAACTCACAATTCATCTTAGTAGGCCTCGAATGAATAGAATACCTCGAACTATGGGCCTCCTCCATAATCAACCTTGTAAAATCACTAATACGAGGAACATAAATATGGCCTTTTATCCTTAAAACTCCCTCAGTATCATACATTGCATTCTTGCCTTCGCCTTTTAACACCTTATCTCAAACCTTCCATAAATTACCATCATTAAATTACTAAACCCAAATTTGCTCCAATAAGGACAACCTTGCCTCCATGTAAGCCAAAACCTTACCATGTTCTGAAATATCAAGCCTCACAAAGCTATTGGCTAAAGAATGATCATCCATAGCCAAAGGACACTCTCTAACCTGTAATAAGGCCAAACTACCCATACATATTATTTTTGGACTCAAGGCATCTTTTACCATATTTGCCTTACCTGGATGATAAAGGACAATAATATCATAATCCTTGAGTAATTCTAGCTATCTCCACTGTCTCAAATTGAAATCCTTCTAGTTGAATATATATTGGAGACTACGATGATCTGTGACCACCACACCATGTATACCGTAAAGATAATGCCCCTAAATCTTCAATGCAAACACTACCAAAACCAACTCCAAGTCATGAGTAAGGTAGTTTTTCTCGTGAACTTTAAATTGAGATGTATCATAATATAAAATAAAATTCTCTCCCTTAATGGGTAGAGTCAATATTGGAGTAGTAGTCAATAAGGTCTTAAGCTTTTGAAAACTTACCTCATACTCATCAGACCACTAAAAAGCCGCACCCTTTTGGGTCAATCTCATCAAGGGAGATGCGATGGATGAGAATCCATCCACAAATCGTCGATAATAACTTGCAAGGCCTAAGAAAATCCAAATCTCAGTTATAAAGCAGGTCTAGCCCAATCTCAAATCGCCTTAATCTTCTTAGGATCCACCATAAAACCTTATTTGGATACTACATGTCCTAAGAATATCACTGAGCTAAGCCAAAATTCACACATTGAAAATTTTATATAGATCTTCTTCTCTTTCAGAATTCCAAGTACAATCCTCAAATAACGCTCATGCTCCTCTCTACTATGGGAATATATCAATATATCATCTGTAAAATCAATAAGAAAAGAATACAAGTATGGTCTAAACACCCTATTCATCAAGTCTATAAATGTTGCTGGGGCGTTAGTCAACCCAAAAGACATCACCAGAAACTCATGATAGCTATAACGTGTCTGAAAGTTTGTCTTAGGAATATCCTCCACCCTAATAATCTTCAGTTAATGATAATCGGATCTCAAGTCAATCTTGGAGAAAATAGAAGTATCCTGAAGATGATCAAATAAATCATCAACACAAGGTATTGGGTACTTAATTTTTAATTATCACCTTGTTCAACTACCAGTAGTCAATACATATGCACATTGATCTGTTACGACCCAAGCTTAAGACCTAGATGTGAAAAGGCGAATGAGGAACTCAAAGGAACCCCAAATAAGTCTCTTAACTTATCATTACACATTATTGATCGCGGAAGCATATAAAAGACATAAGGCATAAGATAGGGGCAAAGGGGCTAAGAGAAAAGCTTGCATAACATCATAATCAAGAGACAAAGAGTCATAGCTCATATCTTAGATACATATCATGTCCAATATATATCTCTAATACATAGATAAGAGCGGTGGCCAAGATAGAGCATCCGAGCTCACCCTCATAGACAAAATAGAAAATAAGACGAATGTCTCAATACATAATAAAAGCAATATAGTCTTAGGTCCCAGAAGTAGAGCACTCAACACAAGCTTGAGTGGTACCGATCTAGACATGTGAAAGAGGATGAACTACTTAGGCATCAATTCCTACATGGTGATATCATGTAGGCAAAAGTATGCATTAGTACGTTTGAATGTACTAAGTATGTAGGATGCAATACAACAAGAGATAAGCACGTTAATCAAAATGCATAATAATAGGCAATAGGCATAATATATCAATATGAAATATATGATCAATGCGTAAGTAAAACATGCTGAAGTAACTCATGCTTATATAAATATCATATGTGTAGAAGCGACCAAGCTAGATTTCCAAAGTATAACCCTTGGTAGGTTAGTGATGATTCCACCCATCACCCTAGTGTGTGAGGTACAAACCCCTCATCTAGGTTAGTGATAATTACACCTCTCACCCTAGTGTGTTAGGTACAAACCCCTCATCTAGGTTTGTGGCAATCTCACTTACCACCCTGGTGTTTGAGATTCTAACCCCTCAATTAGGCTATCTAGGCTCTTAGTCCCCCCAGACCGGGCATGGTCTAATGCAACACTTTTTATAGATTATATCATATGCATAATATCATTTCATCATCATAACATCAATCATATCATATCTCATATTTTGGACCTTCAATTCCTCAAGAAACCACATCCGACATTTTATCAAACACTTAGAAGGTGTCTAATGCTAGTAAAGAACCATGAAATATAGAGATGTATCATGCAAGAAAATCATTTATTAAACCATCAATCAACACCTTGCAATATCGTCAATCGCTATACATCAAAACCCCTCATCAAATCTTACAATAAATACAAGATTTATAGCTCAAAACATAGCAAAATAGTCACAATATTACATAGCTTTAACATAGTATATAGACATGTTCACACTAGTAGACCCAATTGTAAAATTAACTTTAAATCATGCAAAAACGCAGTAAAATAGGGATCAGGGCACCATGGGTGGAAGAACCCAATGGCTAAAACCTACATATCTTAGCTTTGAGGAAGCTCATGATGAAGATTGAAAATGAAGGCTTGAAGCTTGAAGGAAATCCTTAATTCCGGATGACGATTTTGAGACTTGAATTAGGGAGTGAAAATATTGCTAAGTGTTTGAGAGGATATTGGGGAATGCTTAGGATGATATCAGGGTGATATATGACTAAGTATAGTTAAAAATACATTTTAGAATACTTAGGCCCAAGACCTAAACCCTTAGACCAGGATAGAAATCACTGGCAATAAAATACATAGGTCTGCATCTGGTCCATGATGTGGACCTATTGCAGAGGCCAAATTAACACATATCCATGACAGTTGCGCATTGCGACACTTCCGCAGATCAATTGTTGATAAGAAAAATTATGAAAAATGAAATTACTATTCATTTGCTCTTAAATCGAGGTTAGACCCTGTCACCCTAATTTTGACCTCCTGAACAAGAATATGAAGTCAAAGTTTTGATATCGCATACGAATTTTGAGATATATGGAATTTAAAACTTTGGGCATTCTGAGGCACATTTTTGGGTATTTTTTCGGGTCATTTCAATATATCCCCATTAGGAATATTCGTCCACGAATATAAAAGAGATGTACAAGACAAGACAAGAGTAATCAAGAACAAATCAGACACAGCATGAATACAACATTACATTTAAACACTATTTTCAAAACTTCAACACATTAGTGTAAAATAATCATAAATTTGCCAACTTGCACCTGAATGCACATGAATGACATAGGGGCTAAAATATTTGGCTTGAAATCATATAGAGGACTTAGAGTTAGTACCTTAGGCTTAAGTAGAGTGGAACAGATATTGATAACGCTTTTACATGCCCTCCTCGGCCTCTGATGTAGCACCCTCAACTTGTTGGTTCCTCCAAAGGACCTTAACAGATGCCACCTACTTGTTCGTCAATCTCTTAACTTGCCTATTCAAAATTTGAACCAGAGTCTCCTCATAAGTCAAGTTATCCTCAATAGTACCCACAACATCAGGACGCACAATAGCATTAGGATAACCTAAACATTTTCTCAACACAAAGACATAGAACACTAGATAGACCAAATTCATTTCACTAGGCAACTTCAACTCATAAGCTACCTTGCCAACCCTCTTTAAGACCTCATAAGGGCCAACATATCTTGGACTCAACTTCCCATTTCTACCAAAATGGACCATACCTTTCATTGGAGAAACTTCCAAATAAACCCAATCACCTACTTTGAATTCAAGGTCTCTTCTTCTCACATCGGTATAGGATTTTTGACAACTTTGGGCTGTCTTCAATCTCTCCCTAATCATCCTAACCTTCTCAAGAGCCTCCATAACCAAATCCAATCCCAATAAAGCCACCTATCCAACCTCAAACCAACCAATCAGTGATCTATAATGTCTCCCATAAAGAGCCTTAAAAGGAGCCATATTGGTGCTAAAGTGATAGCTATTGTTGTAAGCAAACTGAAAATAAGAAAGATAGTCATCCCTACTACTCTTAAGCTCCAAGACACAAGATCTAATCATATCCTCAAGGGTTTGAATTGTCCGTCTTGGCCATCCATTTAAGAGTGGAAGGTCATACTAAGGTGTACCAAAACCCCATTGAAAGGACCTCCAAAAGTGTAAAGTGAATTGTGAACCACGATCTAGTATGATGGAAAAAGGAACCCCATATAACCTCACTAACTCATGGATGTACAACCTTGCTTACTCTTCAGCTCCATATGTGGCCTTAACTAGTAGAAAGTGAGACAATTTCATCATTCTATCAACCACCACCCAAATGAAATCAAAACCTATTCTAGTCTTGGGCAACCCACCACAAAATCCATATTAATCACCTCCCATTTCCAAGAAGGAATCTCTATGTCTTGGGTTAGGCCACTCGACCTTTGATGTTTGGTTTTGACTTATTGACAACTATGGCAAACAGAAATGAATTTGGCAATGTCTCTCTTCATGACTCCCTACCAATACACATCCCTCAAGTCTCTATACATTTTTGTGGAACTAGGGTGGATAGAGTAAGAAGAATTATTGGCCTCATCAAATTTTTTTCCATCAAATCACCAATATAAGGCATGCACAACCTATCTTGGCACCTAAGGGCACCATCTCCCCATTGGGAGAAAACCTCTGCTTTCCCCTCTTTTACGAAGGCCTTCAATTCAAGCAAGGAGGGGTCAAGATCTTGTTTTGCTATCACCTCATCAACCAATGAAGACTTAGATACATCAACAACAACAACACCATCATCACCAACCTCTTCCAACCTAAGCCCCAATCTAGCTAATTGATGCCCCTCCCAATCCATCTCCTTATCACCACCATTGACATGAGCTAGGCCACCCATAGACACCCTACTCAAAGCATCTGCCACCATATTTGCTTTACCCGGATGGTAGTGCACACTCATATCATAGTCTTTAAGAAGTTCTAACCATCTTCTTTGCCTCAAATTGAGATTTTTTAGTGAAGACATATTGGAGGCTCTTATGATTAGTGAAAATATCCAAATGCACCCCATAAAAGTAGTGAAACCAAATCTTTAATGTAAACACAACGACTGCTAGCTCTAGATTATGGGTAGGGTAGTTCCTTTCATATACCTTGAGTTTTCTAGAAGCATAAGCTATGATCTTACCATTTTGAATCAACACACAACCCAAACCAACCCCGTAAGCATCATAATACACCATAAATCCCGCAAGCGCATCCGGTAGTGATAATATAGGAGCTGACACAAGCTTGTCTTTCAATGTTTGGAAGCTCTTCTCACACTCATCAGTCTACATGAACTTAATCTTATTTTGAGTCAATTTTTCCATCGGCAAAGCAATGGAGGAGAACCCATTCACAAACCTTCTATAATAACCCACTAAGCCCAAGCAGCTCCTAATATCCAATGGGGTCAATAGTCTAGGTCAATTTCTAATCACAACGATTTTCTTAGGATCTACTTTTACACCATCCCCCGACACTATATGACCCAAGAACACAACCTCCTTCAACCAAAATTCACACTTGTCATGTTTGGCATACAATTTCTCCTCCCTCAACCTTTGTAACATAACCCTCAAATGCCCTATATGCTCCCCCTACTATGTGAATAGATCAGAATATCATCAATAAAGACCATAACTAAGGAATCAAGGTAAGGTTTGAAGACCCTATTCATTAGGTCCATGAAGATGGCTGGCGCATTGGTCAACCCAAACAACATCAAAACAAACTCATAATGCTCACATCTAGTATGGAAGGCCGTATTGGGAATATCTCACTCCCTTACCCTCATTTAATGATACCCAGACCGAAGATCAGTCTTAGACAAGAAGCTAGCCCCTTGCAATTGGTTAAATAAGTCATTGATCCTTGGAAGAGGATATCTATTCTTGATGGTGACTCAATTGAGTTGCCGGTAGTCAATGCACATTTTAAGTGACCTATCCTTCTTTTTTACAAACAACACTGGGGCACCCCAAGGTGATTGACTAGGTATAGTAAATCCCTTCTCCAATAAATCTTTCAAATGTTCATTTAACTCCTTCAACTCCACTGAGGCCATACGGTAAGGTGTAATGAAGATAGATTGAGTATTGGGGAGGAGGTCTATACCAAAATCTATTTTCCTTTTGGGAGGAAACCAGGAAGGTCATTTGGGAAGACATCAAGAAACTCATTTACAACTGGAATCGACTCTATGGAAGGGGCTTTAGACTCCACATCTCTAACCCTCACAAGATGATAAAAACACCCCTTAGAGATCAACTTACGAGCTTTAATACATGAAATTAGTCTACCATTAACCGCCACATCTTGACTTCCCCACTCAAGGATGGGTGTATTAGGCATGCAACTAATCCATCCCAAGAATGACATCAAAATCTACCATGTCTAATTCAACAAGATCACAAGGCATCAGCTTATGCAAAATGCAAATAGGAAAACTTCTATAAACTTTCCTAGAAACAATAGATGCAACAATAGGAGTAGACACTTCATATGACTCATGCAATAACTCGGTGTCAACATGGATCTTTTTAGCAATAAAAGGGGTAACAGAGGAAAGAGTGGTACTCGGGACAATCAAAGCTTATATATCAAAGTCAAAGATTTTCAACATACTGGTAACAATATCGGGAACCTCACCAACCTCTTGCCTCCAATATAGAACATAAAATTGATTGTGCCTTAAGGTACCACCTTGAGGACCACCTCTATGAAATGGAACAACATTTACATCCATACTCTTGTCGCAGTTTCTTATACAATCCACCTTCTTGTGACCAAGTTCCCCACATCCAAAGTATGCATTAAAACCTTTCAAACATGGGCCCCTATGACCCCCTCCTCATTTAGGACACACATCATTAGGAGCCACACCACCAACACCTTGAGGTCTAGGCAAGTCATTGGCAAACCCCCTATTAGTAGCATGATGAGACCCTTAGCCTTGATGGAACAGGCCACCCCTTAGGAACTTACCCTCAAGACGAGCCCTCTTAGCCTCATGCCCCTTTTTCTTACCATTGGTAGGTTGCTCCTCAGGAGTTTGGGCCCTTCTCCCTCAAGTGTTTGGCATGATCTAACATAGCAAAGAACAATCATTAAGGGAAAAATATAACACAATTCCATGATATGACTTAAAACATGAAGAAGAAAACATTTCCTAAAATGTCTCATAGCCTCCTACTCATAGTCATGGCGCACTTCACAACCACGAATAGGACTCTAACTGACGCAGTGTGGGGGACTCCGAGGATCTATCAAGCTAATGTCCTACTACCAAGTTGGTCATGACCCAAGCCTAGGGCTTAGATGTGACATGGAAAATCGAGAACAAGGAACCCCAAACAAGCCTCTTAACTTATCATTGCACATCATTGGTCGCAGAGGCACATAAAAGGCATAAGGTGTAAAAATAGGGGTAAGGAGGCTAAGGGAAAATCTTACATAACATCATAATCAAGAGACAAAAATTCATAGCTCATATCCTAGATACATATCATGTCCAACAAATGTCTCTAATACATAGATAAGAGCGAGGGCCAAGATAAAGCAACCGGGCTCACCCTCCTAGTCAAAATAAAAAATAAGAAAAATGTCTCAATACATAATAAGAGGAACATAATCTAAGGTCCCCGGAGTGGAGGGATCACCACAAGCTTGAGTAGTACCAATCTAGCCACGTGGAGGAGGATGAACAACTTTGGTCTGGTTCCTATATGGTGATATCACCTAGGCAAGATTATACGTTAGTACATTTAAATGTACTAAGTACGTAGCACGCAATGCAACAAGAGATAAGCACCTTAATCAAAATGTAAACAATAAGCAATAGGCATAAATTATTAATATGACATGTATGATCAATGCCTAAGTAAAAACATTCTTAATTAAGTCATGCTCATATAGGATAGCACATGTGTAGAAGAGACCAAGCTAGATTTCCAAAGTACAAATCCTTTCGTAGGTTAGTGATGATTCCACCCATCACCCTTATATGTGAGGTACACCCCCCTCATCTAGGTTAGTGATAATTATACCTATCAACCTGGTGTGTGAGGTACAAGCCCATCATCTAGGTTAGAGGCAATCTCATCTACCACCCTGGTGTTTGAGATTCTAACCCCTCAACTAGGCTATCCGGGCTCTTAGTCCCTCCAGACCAGGCATGGTCTAATGCAACACTTTATATAAATTATATCATATGTATAAGCTCATTTCATTATCATAATAGCGATCATATCATGTCTTATGCTTTGGACCTTCAATTCCTTAAGAAACCACATTCGAACATTTTATCAAAAACTTAGAGAGTGTGCAATGCTAGTATAAAACCATAAAATATAGAGATGAAATCATGCAAGAAAATCCTTTGTAAAACCATCAATCAACACCTTGCGACGCCCTCAAGCACTATACATCAATACCCCTTATCAAATCTTACAATAGATCCATGATTTATAACTCGAAACATAGCAAAGCAATCACAACTTTATATAGCTTTAACATAGTTCATAGACATGTCCACACTAGTAGACAAAATTGTAAAATCAACTTTAAATCATGCAAATTGAGTAGAAATGCGATTAGGGCACCATGGGTGGAAAAACCTAATGGCTAAAACCTACATACCTTAACTTTAAGGAAGCTCATGATGAAGATTAAAAATAGGGGCTTGAAGCTTGAAGGAAATCCTTGATTCTGGATGAGGATTTTGAAACTTCAATTTGGGAGTGAAAATATGGCTAAGTGTTTGAGAGGATATTGGGAAATGTTTAGGATGATATGAAATATAACTAAGTATAGGTAAAAACACGTTTGGGAGCACTTAGGTCCAAGACCCAAAAGCCTTGGACCGGGATAGAAATCATTAGCAACAAAATACATAGGTCCATGTCAAGTCAGCGAAGTGTACCTATTACAGAGGCTAAATTAACATATATCCGCGAAAGCTGCGCATCGTGACACTATCGCGGATCAATTCTGGATTTAAAAAATTTATGAAAAATGAAATCATTTAATTGTTTGCTCTTAAATTGGGGTAGGACCCTTCTCCCCCTTATTTTGACCCCCTGAACAAGAATATGAAGTCGAACTTGTAATATCGCGCACGAATTTTGAGATATATTAAATTTATAATTCTAAGCATTTCGAGGCATATTTTTGGGAACTTTTTGGGGTCATTTCATTATCCGTCCTTTTTTACAAACAAGATTGGAGCACCCCAAAGAGATACACTTGGCCTAATGAATCCCTTACTTAATAGATCCTGCAACTGCTCTTTCAATTTGATAGGTGCCATACGATAAGGTGGAACAAAAATAGGTTGAGTGCCTGGTTCTATATCAATACAAAAGTTAATGTCACAATCAGGTGGAGTACCTGTCACATCTATCGAAAATGTCATGACCCAAGCCTAGGGCCTTATTATGATTGGCGAATTGGAAACCTGAAGGAACCCTAAAGAAGCCTCATAACATATCATTACATATCCTTAGTCGCGGAAGCAATTAAAAATAACAATAAGGGATAAGAATAACCAGGGGAATTAAGAGTGAGGGAAAGAGTTAAACACTTCAATAATATAAGTGAGTCAAGGATCAAGCATAATACATAACTTGTCCAACAACACCTCTAGACATAGAACTTAGGGGGGGCCAAGACAAGTAACCGGGCACACCTTCATAATTATAACCATAGGTATCTCAAAATATACAAGCTGTAGTCTAACCATACGCATGATAGAAGGAAGATATTGTCCCCGGACATGAGGACTCACCAAAAGCTAACTTCAGTAATCCATCTAGCCACGTGGAGGAGGAAGGTGATCAAAGGGAGATTCAGTTCCTTCACGGTAACATTATGTAGGTATAGAGTATGCATTAGTACATTTGGATATACTAAGTATGTGGGATACAATACAACAAGAGATAGGCAACATGGTAAAATACATAATAATAATCAATAGATAGCATAATAACAATATGGTATGCATGATTAATGCTAAAGTAAAGCATACTTGCCATTCACTTAATTTGTAGAGATCATAATACATAAGTATGGGAAAAGACCTTAACCGACATTGAATAAGACCAAGTGAGCTACAACTTGGAATCTTGATGATTACCCTTCATCGGTAAAGAGGTGGTCTACTTGCCAAGGTAAACCGTACTCACCTTATGGGAGCCCATCTCCTTTCATAGAAACAACCTTCCTTACGGGAGCCCATCTTATTTTGGAGAGGATTTTATGAGTACGTTCACCTTATGGGAGCCCATCTCTTTTTGAATCAAATGGTCTTCCTTACGGGAGCCCATCCCATATTGGAGAGGATTTTATGAGTAACTTTAC
This sequence comes from Solanum sejunctum, assembly GCA_025642045.1. Classification (NCBI taxonomy): domain Eukaryota; kingdom Viridiplantae; phylum Streptophyta; class Magnoliopsida; order Solanales; family Solanaceae; genus Solanum; species Solanum sejunctum. The sequence continues at coordinate 5,557 of JAOTQJ010155990.1, read as the reverse complement.
CTTATGGGAGCCCATCCCTTTTTGGATCAAGTGGTCTTCCTTTCGGGAGACCATCCTATTTTGGAGAGGATTTTATGAGTAACTTTACCTTAAGAGAGCCTATCCTTTTTTTGGATCAAGTGGTCTTCCCTAGGGAAGCCCGTCCCATTATGGATTAGGCATTTCATAATAGAGTGTACTAAATGGATCCACTAGTATAGCGAGGGTATAACATAGTCCTTTGGTGGCACATAGTTCAAGGAAAGAGAGCAAACCCTCCATCCATCAGTGCTTAGTCTAATCCCATGAAATATATAAGATAATCATAGCTTTAATAATTAGCAAAAACATAGCAACATGGCACAAGTAGCTCTAAAACATCCTTGACCTCTAATGGTGATACCAACTTCAAACATAAGAGTAGTACATTATCATCATTTCCCTTACATCAAGATTAAAGGGGCTCATAAGATGTGAAATCTTTAAGAAAGGGCTTAAACCCGGCTTTACCACATCATCAATATTTCCATGAGTTAAACATATCTTTAGAAAGCTCATAATCATCATAGAGTCACTTGAATCATAACTCAACCAATAGACCATCAAAACTTAAAGAATCCTTAAAAAGGCATTTTATCAAACACTTGGCGAGTGTGAGGGTTTTAGGAAACAGCCTCTCTACTTCTATGAAGTAGCGGTAAGGTCTGTGTACAATCTCCCCTCCCCAGACCCCACTTGTGGGACATTATTGGGTATGTTGTTGTTGTTGTTGGCGGGTGTGTAATGCTAGTGTAAAACCATGCAATTCAAGAGTGAAATCATGCAAGTAAATCCAATCTAAAACCATTAATCAGTACTTAGTAACACCCTCAAGAAATATACATCAAAAACCTTCATTAAATCTTACAATAGATCTTAGATACAAAGCTCAAAACATGCTAAAATAACTATACTTTCATGAAACGCCAACATAGTGTGTAGTGAAATTCATAATAGTTAAGACCCATGAGTAGTCCAACTTTAAATCATGCAATTTTAGGTAAAATGAAGCTTGGGGTATTAAGGGTGAAAGGAACCCATGAAAGAAACCCACATACCTTAGATTTTGAAGAAACCATGAAGAAGATTAGAGATAGAGACTTGAAGCTTGGTTGAATTCCTTAAGATTCAGAGAGGGTTTTGACACTTTAATTTTGAGAGAAATATAAGACTATGTGTTTGAATGAGTATTAGGAAATATCTTGGGTGATATTAGGGTGAAATAAGGCTAAATATAGGTATTTTTACATATGGGAACACTTAGGACCAAGACTTAAAATTCTTATACCGAGTTAAAAAAAGTGAACAGAAAATAGCCAGGTGCACATCACGCCAACAATGCGGAAAGCCCTCTAGAATTCGACATCTTGGAATTTGTAATTTGGAATCGTTCATTCTAAAATCAGCGTTAGAGCTTTTTCCCCCTAAATTTGACCCCCTGAATAAGAATATAGAGTTGTATTTTCAATATCATGCACAAATTTTGGGATATATGGAAATTACAATTTAGGGCACTTTCGAAGCATATTTTGTGGGCACATTTTGGTGTCGTTACTAGAAAGACCTCTGGAAACACACTCACTACTGGAATAGACTCAAGCATAGGAGTTTACATATCGGTATCTCAAATATATGCCAAGTAAGCCAAACACCCTCTCTCTACCAGTCGACATGCCCTAAGAAATGATATCACCCTTTTTGGAGCATAACTAAGAGAACCTGTCCACTCTATAGTAGGAATCCCAGGTGTATCTAATGTAACAATCTTGGCATGACAATTCAAAATAGAATGGTAAAGACACAACAATCCATCCTTAGAATGACATCAAAGTCTTCCATATTTAACACCTTGAAATCCACCAGAGAGTTATAACCCATTAAAGTAACTACGAACAATCGATACACCTAATCTATTTCTAGCTAATCCCCAACAGGAGTAGAAACATATACTAGAAAAATCAAGAGACTTACACAACACATCCAAGCTAGAAGCTAAATATATGGACACATAAGAATAGGCAGAGCCTGGGTCAAATAATACAACAGCTAATCGATGACAAACTTGAATAATACCTATGATAACAACATCTGAAGTCTCTGTCTCTGGCCTAGCTGGAAAAGCATAATACTGGGAATCACTAGCCGTAGGTTGGGAACCTCCATGACCACCACCTCGATTAGAAAATGTACGACCTCTAATCGAATGAGAACCACCTCTGGCACTCTATGCACATCCCCCAGTCAAAGGTTGTTCAGTTTTCGAAGTCAAAGCATGACAAACCTGATATGAACCACCACGGCCAATCTTAGGGCAATCTCTCACAAAATATCCCATATGACCACACTTAAACCAACCCCTATGAGGAATTGGATGATGAGAGGAGACCAAATGACCAGTATATCCTCCACGACCTGAGGGTCTAGAAGATAAACCCTAAAAAGTATATGCCAAGCTAGAGTTGTTAGGCCCAACATGATCAGCTCCAGATGTTGGCATAGTAGCATGAATAGCTCTGCTAGACTAATAGTGGTGACCTCTCCCTAAATAACCTTGACTCCTAGGTAGAGCACTACCATAGTTACTCAAATGATAGGTCCTCTTTCCCTCAAGATTTTCAAATCCCTCATGTTAAATAATCTATAACTCTTTTAAATCATCTACCATTTTTTGAAAATTAACACTAGAAGCAACATCCTGATAAACTCCCATGCAAATCAAAAGGATCAATTCCTTGACAAACCTTCTAACTCTCTCAGCCTCAGTAGGAAGCATCATCGAAGCATGCCTAGCCAAGGTATGAAATTTATCCTCATATTTTGCGACTAACATACCATTTTGCTGCAAGCCCTTGAACTCGACCCTTTTATGCTCCTCTCACTGTATGGAACAAACTTATCTAAAAGTACCGGAATGAACTAACTCTATGAAAGTGAAAGTGATCTAGTGTCTGAGAACCTGGAGCAATCATCTAATCTAGAGTTTAGCCTCCAATATGCATCTATGAACCATCAAAGGGGACCAGCACTATTCCTGCTTGAGCCATCCCCTTTAAGAATCCTAGTATACAAACGAAAGTATCTTGAAGCACTGGAGTGGCACTAAAAGCAGGTGGAGCTTGAGAGGGTCCATATTCTCCAACATGAACCTGCACATCCTCATGAATCATATCTGTATCATGAAGTACTGCCCAGTATGGCTCAGGGTAGCTGTTGGCGTCTGCCTTCCCACATGTGTTGTAGCATGACCTCTTCCTCGACCTCATCCTTACCCCCTGCCTCTACCCCGCATAGTAAGACCAGAAGCAGGTGCAAGAATAGGCTCCTGATCACCACTTGCAAATGCATGACTCCTCAGCTTCTATAACAGAATGAGATAATAAAGTTAGAATTTCAATAGAGTAAACTATGTATGACATTAAATGTAAGAGTAGAAGTTTTCTGAATGTCCTATAGCCTTTCGAAGATAAATATAGACGTCATCTTACTGATCCATCAGACTCTACTAAACATTGCTCTTGTACTTATAAAACCGGTGAACCTAGAGCTCTAATATCAAATTTGTCACAACCAGAAAATACGAGTCATGATGGAACTTATACTTCCATTCAATAGGTAAACCAACCTAATAAGTTACTAATCAACATAATAAATAAAGTGAATAATAGATAACAAATGACTATCCTCAACAATAAGTCCCTCATAAGTATGAAAATGCAAAAAGCTAAGATGACACCCAAGATTTGGTGTCATAAGTACAAGAGCTTCTCAAACAGTGATGCAAGTCTGAAACTAAGACAACAAGTTTAAATATAAGAAATATCCTATCTAAATACGAGAAACAGAATGATTAATGAGATAGAGGGAGGTGTAGGCTGCATAATAGCCAAGCAGCTCATCGCAACTCCAGGATAATCCAAGTTTGAACTCCAATAGCTCCACGGGATACGCTTGTACTGGGAATGGATTCTACACCACAAAAAGAGTGCAACAAGTGTAGTATGAGTTAAAACTACATGTACCCAGTATATCTCATTGACCAACAATGAATAAGTACTAATAAGAGTATATATATAAAAAATATTATCTTCTAATTTTATAAGTTCATACTATATTTAACAATCAAGTGGTATCAAAATAGAAGTAGTCAAATATCATAAGATATCTAACACCAATAAAGCATAATCGTATAATGAGATGCAACGCAACACCATGAAATGATATACCTCAAATGCCAAGTCATCTCATGTTATATATAAAAAAATACCTCATGGGAATATAACGAGAGTTTGTGACCCATGGAGAACTTGCGATGTCCATATAGTGACAGGGATGATCTCTATAAGTCTGTCCGTACGATCTCAATGCACTCTCATAAAATCACTCATCCCTAGCATGAACCATCTCCATAAGTCCAAGTTAAGTTATAACAATAATCTCAAAACCCAGTCTATATTATATCTAAAACAACCCAAAAAATTGCCTGAAAAAGTGCCTTGGAAGAGCCTGGACTCATAATTTTTATATATCTTAAAATTTGTGCGTGATATCAAAACTCCAACTTCATATTCTTGATCAAAGAGTAAAATTGAGTGAGAAATGGGTCTAACACCAATTTTAGAGGAACTGTATCAAAATTTGAAATTCCAATGTGGTGATTTCCGGAGAGGACTTTGAGCCCCCGGCGTGACTTGCTAGGGGCGCGTTTCTATGTAATTTTGTTGCCAGTTTTCTTGTTCTGGTCCAATACCTTTGGGTATTGGGCTTAATCTTTCCTATGTGTAAAAACATTTATACATAGTCATTTCCAATTTCATAGCATTCAAGAGATTCTCCAAAATCGTCTCTATCACAAATATTTCATCCAAATTAAAGTTTCACAAACTCATTTTGGATCTCAAGAAATTCATTCAAACTTCATGTCTCCTTCATATCTAAGTCAAGCGTATTCATGTCATTAAAGACAATCATGGATCCCCTATATCAAGCCAAGTTCAAAGAAATTTTCGTTGGCTATGTTTTGCACTCGTACCGATAGGAGGGTCAACTATAAAGGGGCATATATCTTAGCACACAAAAAAATGGGTGGCCCATGAAAATCAAAGCTCTTTGAATTATCTTTCCAATGCACTTCATTTTATCTTATTTAGAGTTCAAAAGAAGTTGTTATGCCCATTTTCAGAGAACTCATCTGTGCAGGTATATATATAGTTTTTTTGCTAAATTCCATTTTATTAATGGAATTTCATAAATTTATTTATTTCTATTAGTCTTTTGGGGATGCCAATGCTATCTTAACCCTTCCTAAAGACCTAAATCCCATTTCTAAAGATCAAATTCACTCCTCCCAATTAGAATACACTCTAAAATTCTCCCAAGAGCCTCTACCAAACCCTAACAAGAATTCAAGGAAACTCAAGAACAAGTTGTAGATTTCAAGACCCTATTCCAAGATTCAACTCTTCCTCAACTCAATTTCAAGAAATTCAAGGTCTAAGGTATGTGAGTTTTATTCATGGGTTCCTTTCACCCATGAAGCTCA
>JAOTQJ010155966.1:0-29765 GCA_025642045.1 Solanum sejunctum | reverse complement strand
TATATCTTGTACAAGATATATTCCCATATATATAGGGACACACACACACACACTTGGTCCAATCAAAAGGAGGCACCCAACTTGACCCCATATCCCTTTTATTCTTAAGGACCTAAGTTAAGTAAAATGTTACATTGGTCCCAATACTTTATTAAATCGAACCAATTAAGGATGTTCGGGGTTTACCTTACGTTGCGGGTCCTAACAAAGGATTTTCATGAACTTTTATTGGTCAAGTTTCCTAAATACTAAATTGTTGATTTTCAGTATTTAATTGAGATTTTGACTTGAACTTTGCTTCAACCCTCCAATTTTTATGAGTTTTTAAGAACATGATTCAAACTTTAAATGACAGTTTGTCCCTCAATTTCTAACATTTTATAGAATTTTCGTCCATAAACTCTATTTTTTATGTAGAACCAGGTTTTGAGCTCAATTTCTAGATTCAGGATTCTTGAAATTCAACACTAATTTTGACCATTTTGTCTCTAAATTTAATTCGTGATAATATAGATATCAAAATTCATTTTTAGTGCATATAATCTATTCTTGATAGTGGTTGGTTGATTTTGAGCTTATTTTAAGGTTTGGATTTATCAGAAGCTTGGTTTAAGTGCAGTTTTGGTATCAAGATAGGTTCACCAACCTTTTTTGAACTACATTTGAGTCATTGGATATGTTTATGTGATAATTGTAAGATTTAAATTATTTCATGAGTAATTGGATTGGTTTGATAATATTTTGGTGCAAATGTGACATCAGTTTCGTTGGAATTGGAGTAAATTGTGAATTTGTTGACATATTGATACAGATTCTAGATACTGAGATGTTCTTGGATGTATTTGTCACAATTATGTGACTTATGATACTATTTGGGAAATGTTATTATAATTGATGATATTTGAGATGTTTTCAGGGAATTATTTGTATATTTTGGGACTTGCGAAGTACAACATTATCAGTATATTAAATAATGGTGAGATTGTGGTGATTTTGAGACATGTCGATGGCATTGTTGTACCAGTTAAGACACTTAGCATTGTTTTTTTGATTTTACTATTATTACTTATCGATTATTTTATTATATTATTCTCATATATATATATTAATTTGTGTATCGGCATACATTCATCTCATATTGTATTTGTAGCATCCCTTGACTACATTGAGCTAGTAGGCTAAGATACTATACCACCTTTTATGCAATCCCTTGACCACGTTAAGGTGGCAAGGGTGAGATGTACCCTTTTCTGAGATATTGGATCACCTTTTTAAAACCCCTTAATCATACTAAGCTTGCAAAGGAGAGATAGTACCACTTTTAAAAGACCCTTTGACCATGCTAAGGTTGCAAGGTTGAGATATTAAGATATTGGGACACCTTTTGACCACACTGAGGTGACAAAGTTAAGAGATTTTGGTATATGGTCTGATGAAATGCCTATGGATTCTACCTGGAAGCCTTAGCTCGATAGATGTATACACCAACTATGTGAAAGTCGTGATTCCATCCCATGCATTGCATTCATTCATATCATTTGCATTACATCATAATTACACTTGATCTTTTTAAACTCTTATATATATATATTATGTACTAACCTTTTCATTGGAGGTAAGAGGGATTCATTGTTATTACATACTTATTCGATTTCTCCTACTGCAATAGTTAAACCTATTAGGTACATTTCAATGTACTCACTCCTACTATGATGCCTTCCTGCAGATCAGCACAGGGATTCCCATATAATAGTTGATCATATTTGAGTGGAGTTTTCTTATCATTACCAAACTTCAGTAGTGAGGCTCAAACTTTGAGTCACCATTATGTCTTTGAGAATTCACTTTTTTCATCTATATTAGACTTTACATTTTCCTTATGATATAGCTTTGTTTTTTACTCATTCTTATTACTTAGAAGATCTTCTACTCATGAGTCTAGGTTTTGGAATTTAGAATTGAGCGTTGTGTTGCTTTTTCTTTAGTTTAATCTTCTTTAGTCACAATCTGATTCTAGGTCATGACAAGTTTGGTATCATATGTCTAGGTTCGTTGGGCTCATAAATCAAGAGCAGGTGCCCAATATATTCTTGCAAATCGATAGGTATACGTCCATACCCGTCTTCGGAAGGCTACAGGACACTTGATAGGAAAGACTTCAGTCTTTTTCCATTCATAGAATTCTTCATATTAACTGTTTGTAGCATATGTAATCTACTTCGTTAGCCCTAGAAGTCATGTCTATAGTTCAGGAGCTACTTCTACGTGTGTTAGCCAGGACTAAGGGAGCTTTTTTGACCCCTATTATTCTTGACGCACAGACTCCTACAGTGTTGGTTGTGCCTTATTACACTCTTGTTAATCAACCTATAGTGCATATTGGTCTTCTATCAGCTCTACTGGATCCTTCCATGGTTTATGTTATTATGCCTTAGCTTGATTGATGGAGTACTGGGTCACAACTTTATGGTTTATCTATTGCACTACCTTGATTTGTGGTGCCACCATCCTCAGCCAGCTTTGGTATGTCTACTATGGAACAAAAGATTTTGAGAGGTTTGTTTGGTTAACTTCTTCTAGATTTGACGCTACACTCGAAGATAAGGATTATGATTTTATTTTCGAGTGCCTGGATCGATTGTGTATTTCGACTATTGTTCACTCACACAAAGTTGGGTGTACCTCCTATTAATAAACTGGCTTGGTCAAGGAACAATAAAGATCAATTTTATTTCATAGACCTATTGGATCACTAACTTTGACTTTTGATCAATTTAATGAGTTATTCTTAGATAGATTTGTGCCCTATAGCTTCTAAGACAACCGTCCAGATAAGTTGGAAAGACTTTAGTAGGGATTGATGTTAGTATCTGATTATGAGTCTAGATATCATAATTTGTCCAGGTATGCCTTTTCTAGTATCATAATAGAGTTTGATAAGATTTAGCATTTTGCCAAGGGATTAATAGGGTACCTTTAGGAGACCACAAATTCTTTAGATCTAGTCAGTGGCACTTTCTAGAGTGTAATGGACCACACCGGCATGATTGAGTGTATTAGACATGAGCGACAGGGTTACGAGAAGAGATTTTTCCAGCATAGCCTATTTAGTGGACACCCACCAAGAAATTGAGAGTTTTGTAGATAAGGCCATTAAGATAAGGCAGTCCATGCAACCCTTCCTATAGTAGATAGTATTGACAGATCCAAGCCTTTTCAGATGGTTGTAACAACTCTTCTAGTGCAATAAGGAGTGGTGGTGTTTCAAAATAGTCATCTTAGAAATAGGAGCTTAAGCTTTCTATAGTTATGATGAGATTGGGCATTTGGCCAGGTATTGTCCTTATTGGGCACCTTCTACCCAGCCCTTAAGGTCAGCCAGAGATACCTCTTAAGGCATGAGAGAAGAGAAATTATTTGCCAAGTTTTCAAGATGCGAGTTATAGCTTGAATTAGTTACTTTCCTTAAGCAAGTGTGACAAAAACTGGCATTATGGTAGATTCAGCCAAGGTAGCAGTAGTTTGTGAGTGAGCTAGGCCAACGTCTACGATAGAGATTCAAAGTTTTATTGGTTTAGCATGGTATTATTGATGCTTTGTAGGGATTCTCTTATATTACAGACACATTGATTAGACTCACTCAAAAAGTATATAGCTTTTCAGTGGTAGAAGGAATGCGATGCGAGCTTTCAAAAGCCCAAGGACTTATTGACCTCAGCACCTATTTTTGCTTTACGTAGGAAGGAGTACCTTTTATGGTGTATTATGATGATTTTGGAGTGGGCTTGGGTGGAGTATTGATGCAAAAGGGGAGAGTGATATCATATGCCTCTAGAGAGTTGAAGGTGCAAGAGCAAAACTACCCTACCCATCATTTAGAGTTAGTTGTGGTGGTGTTTATATTGATGTTGTGGTGGTGTTATCTCTATAGTTGCATTGTGAGATCTTTACTGATCACCTGAGTCTCAAATATATCATTTCTTAGTCTAATTTGAACATGAGACAACATATGTCATTGGAGTTCCTAAAAGATGATGACATATCTATCCTATACACCTAGACATGGAGAATATGGTGGAAAATGCTTTGAGAAGGAAACCCTCCAGTATGGGGAGTTTGGCATTCTTGAGGACGGAGGAGAGACCCCTAGATTTAGAGGTTCAATCACTTGCTAGATAGTTAGTTTGGTTGGATATTGATCCTCCTCAAAGTATTTAGCCTTTGTGGAGGCTAGGTCTTTATTGCTTGACTAGGTGTGTACTTACCAGTTTGATGATACTAGACTATGCTTGACTCATGATTAGGTGTTGTAGGGTAAAGCAAAAGTGATTACGATTGATTTAGAGGATGTTTTGAGGATTAATGATCGAGTTTGTGTGTCACGTGTAAAGTCCCATTAGGGTGGACTGGCACCCATTATCGATAACGCTCGAATAAACCAACTTGTATCTATACGCTTTCTATACATATTATAAGGTGTGTTTCTATATTTGACATTCCCTTAAGAAATAAACAGTGATAACAAGCCAAAAGAAAATGCATATGACAAGGCCATTGGGGCCATGATGGTTAAAGTAAGAGACATGACCACACTTTAATTTACATAGTCTGCAAATCTTCTAGATAAAGGGAAAGTATCTGATAAGGGTCAGGACAAGGTCCATCTTGACTAACTGTACAATATAAAAGTATAAGCTCTAGACACAAAGCTCCGAAGTAACCTGGAGCTTAGTAACAGCAACTGGATGTCTTGTACTCCTACTAGGGAGATCTACTAGCATCTGTACCTACAGCATGAAATGCAGGTCTCCCATAAGGGATGTTAGTATGAGATAATATACTGAATATGTAAGGCTGGAATATTGTATACGAACTAACAACTCAAATGAAACTATGCACTGGTATAAGATAAGAGACAACCTTTAGTTGTACTGTAGGATCATGTACTTTATGTTCTTCTTATTACTTTACCTTTACTGTATAATCTGTGCACGACATATACTATAGATGACCAGCTAATCAGTGGTGAAACTATATTGGATCGGCCCTAGCTAGGCTCTTACTTAACCCCTCGGGCTACCTCATGGGACAGGATCGACCTTGGCTAGGTGATGCTTCCACCCCTCGGGCTACCACCCATCAATAAGAAATATACTTTTACTTTATCTTTCAATTACCTTTGCGATGATTCTTTTGGTGATCGTAGTATTGGAGCTATAGGACTGTAGCTATGACATATGACATGTACATTATCACAAAAGACAATACCATAATGAAAGAAGTAAGTTGCACAAATAATGAAATGCATAGGAGGTAGAACACATGAACTTTATTTAGTAGAACGAACTCGTGTATGTTGGTATCCAAGTATGTATGTAGCTTTGCAAGTGACTATGTATAGGAGCATATGATCATGTGAAAGAGTGAAGACATGGTTAATAGTTGTGTTAGAGTTGGTAAGTGTCTTTTATGTGCCAAGGAGGGATCTATGTTTCATGCCAAACAATACAAAATCAAGTAGCCTTATGTACCTCGCTGTATGACCTCGCTATTACCTCAAGATAACCTTCCCTTCCTCCAAAACTTTATCTACAACATAGTAGGTGATAAAACTAGCATTTGCAGCCTATAAATACATCTTGGATGCCTAATGTCATAAAGAAAACACATACAGGTAGCAAGCGGACAATTATGAACCCGAGCGTATTCTTTCAACCTTTCCACCCCTAATCATATTTGCTAGTACACATTATCATATACATATCATGTGCAGCCTATTTTAGTACTATAATAGCCTTACAACAGTCCATAAAGCATAGGACACAATAATTCTACGCAACATACAAATAGGTAGCATAATGTTACGTCCCTTTGCTACATTACGATGTTGACAATTCTAAACCTTTACCAACTTCAACCAACCTGTTCCCACAACATTCATACATATAAACATTCCTAAAACAGTTCAGAAATAGTCCTCAAAATAGGTTGAGGATGTGAGACCATAGTCCTCAATCAATCATCCCACAAGTTCCAATTACGAGCATAATTATGATATCACACAAGAACTTATTTTTACGGACTATAAAATTGGTGCAACAGCTTAGTTACATCACTAACAAACTGTACCTTATTAAAAACATAAGTCCAACTTCGTAATTCAACCAACTAAGAAGAGAAAATCCTCTTAAATAACAAGAAAACTTCACAATAATCCTTATGACACATGTTGTTAAAATTCCCAGCACAAACATACTAGCATATACTTGTTTTTCATAAGAAAATCATAATAAACACATATGTAAACTTACTTACCACTACCTTCAAGGTGTAGGGCTTCTCCAATAACCCTAGAAGTCCCCTTATGGCTGCTTTGCTACGTTAAGAAAATGTAGAGAGAAGGTTTGTGAAATCTGAAATGTTTCCAAGTCTAAGAATGACTTAAAGGTGCTATATGTAAGACCTTTTAAAGGGGATTTTGGCCGACTTTCTTGTGTGGTTTAAGCCTTATATTATTAAGGTGGTGATGCAGTAGCTTGGGCCTTTAACTTTGGCCTAATTGGGTTCAAATTGGTTGGCCCTTGGCTGCCAATTTTTCCCTCTTTCTTTTAGTTAGTTTTGGCCCAAATTATCAAAGAAATTGTGATGTCTTTGGGCTCTTTTAATATCCTTGGGCTGAAAATATAGTCCATGTGTGATGCTAAAACATGGGCCAACCACCTGCTAGCATCTTAAGTCCTACAAGCACCTCAATTCTCTTACTTCATTTAAGGCCGTGATCTCCTCAATTTGAAACAAAATATATATACACTTAACAATCTTAAGAATTAGATGCACATATCGCCCTATAACAAGAGATTCAAGCACTTTTAAAAATGAGTGCTAATTTGACCAAACCATATCATGTTTCATTTGCATAGTACTAGTGTTGTAATATGTTGGTTGTTACATCCTCCCCCCTTAGGAACATTCATCCTTGAATGTTTGCACAATTGGATAGCTTAACCAAGTTTAAACCTTTACTTAAACTTTAACAACACACTAAGTATTCAATCACACGTACCTATTAGTGTCCCAATTCTGCATGTTGGTCTTCCTCTTTAGCTTCAAATAAGTAAGGGTATTTTGATTTCATCGTGTCCTTGGCCTCCCATGTTATTTCTTCTTCTTGTTGATTCTCTAAAGTACTTTTATTGAAGCTATTTCTTTATTCCTTAGATTCTTAACTTGATGATCTAGAATAGCAATAGGTACTTTTTCATATGTGAGATCTCTTGTTACCTGCACATCCTCAAAATGAGTGATACGAGATGGGTCACCTATGCATTTTTGAAGCATTGAGACATGAATAACATGATGAACCACTGAAAGCTCTTGGAGTAGCTCTAGTTCATATGGAACCTCCCGAATCTCTTAATAATCTGATATGGTCTTATGTAAAGTGGGCTCAGTTTTCCTTTCTTACCAAATCTCATAACCCCTTTCATCGGAGACACCTTTAAAAATACCCAACCCCCTATTAGGAATTCCAGTCCTCTCCTTCTAGCATATACATATGATTTGTGATGACTTTGGGCTATTTCTAGATGTTGTTGTATTACTTTGACTTTGTCCATCGCTTGTTGTACTAGATTTGGCCCAAGCAAGGTGGTTTCACCCACTTCAAACCATCCAATTGGCGATCTGCATTTCCTTCCACACAATGCTTCATAAGGTGACATCTTGATACTTGAGTGATAGCTATTATTATAGGCAAAATTAATAAGTGGCAAATGGTCCACCCAACTACCTTTAAAGTCCAATGTATAAGCTCACAACATATCTTCAAGTGTCTAAATCATACGTTCTGCTTGACGGTCTGTTTGAGGGTGGAATGTTGTACTCAAATTTACTTATGTCCCTAACTGTCTCTTTGAGGCATGTAGCCTAACTATCTCTTTGAGGCATAGCTTGGTATACTCTTCAACTGTATAATCACTCTTGACTGGATAGAAGTGTACTGACTTTGTGAGTCTGTCAACCATTACCTATATGGAGTCAAAATTCCAAAATGAGCGAGGCAAACTGCTAATAAAATCCATATTAATCATATCCCACTTCCATGTTGGAAGTTCTATACATTGCATATAAGCTCCTGGGTTTTGGTGTTCTACTTTAACTTATTGGCAATTTAGACATTGAGCCACAAATTCTGCAAGGTCCTTTTTCATGCCTCCCCACCAAAACATTCCCTTCAGGTCATGGTACATCTTAGTTGATCCTAGGTGGATGGAATATAATGATGAGTTTCTTCCATTATCCTCTTTATTAGTCTATTAATATCAGGCATACATAATCTATTTTAGCAATAAAGTACTCTATTTTGTGTAAGGTTAAAGCCCTTTATCATACCCTGACTCAACTTTTCCTTAAGTTGCCATCCTCAAACTATTTTTCTTTCATCTCTATTACCAATGAAGACTCCGCAGCATTATACACAATAACCCCTTCCTTTGGAGTTTTAAGAAGGCAAACTCCCAAACGGGTTAGCTGACATAGATCCTTATCCACTCCTTGACTTATCACAGCTTGATCACCTACACTAACTCCTAAAGCATCGCAATACACTACATATCCCTCGGTGCCTTTTGGAAGTACTAGCACAGGTGCAGAAGTTAGCTTATTTTTCATCTCCTGGAAACTCCTTTCACATGCATCATTCCATTGGAACTTAGTCGCCTTATGTGTCAACTTTGTTAGAGGTGGAGAAATAGAAGAAAAACCTTCAACAAACCTCCTATAAAAACCTGCCAAACCAAGGAAGCTCTGAACTTCTGTGGGTGTTATTGGTCTTGGCCAATATTTCACATCCTCTATCTTTTGTGAATCAACCCTTATCCCCTCATCAGACACAATAAGACCCAAGAATGCCACTGATTTTAGCCAAAATTCACATTTAGAAAACTTAGCATATAACTGTTGATCACGAAGAACCTATGACACTTGTCATAAGCGATTTACGTGGTCCTCTTTTGATCTTGAATATACCAAAATGTCATCTATAAATACTATCATGAACACATTTAAGGATGGCTTAAATATCCTGTTTATCAAATCCATAAAAACTGTTGGTTCATTCATTAGCCCAAATGACATAATACGAAATTCAAAGTGACCATAGCATGTTCGGAAAGCTATCTTGGGTATATCTTTCTCCTTCACCCTAACTTGGTGATAACTTGATCTTGAATCAAATTTTGAAAAGCATTTAGAACCCTGTAACTGATCAAATAAATCATCAATCCTTAGGAGGGGGATTTATCCTTAATTGTCACCCTATTCAATTATTGATAGTCGATACACATTCTCAAGGTGCCATCCTTTATCGTTGGTAATTCTGTCTCTATATTCCTCACTCTAACTAAATGACATATATACCCCTTAGATATCATCTTTTTGACCTTAAAATAAGAGATAAACTTCCCTTTTGGTGCCCCAACATTGCCTTCCCATTCTCAAACTACCTTATTTGTAAAGTGGAAGCACACTCTTTTAGTTCGGCAATCGACTTTGGCATAGCAAGAAGCTAACCAATCCGTACCCATTATAACATCAAATTCCACCATTTCTAGCTCAATAAGGTCAGCCAATGTGTCGCAGTCACAAATAGTTACTATACAGTCATAATAAACCCTTCTAGCCATAATAGATTCACCGGTTGGTGTAGACACTCCAAATGTTTTGTCCAACAATTTAGGTGTCCTCTTTAACTTCCCAGCAACTACTGGGTAATGTATAATAGTCTAGAACCATGGTCAATTAATTCATATACATTATGTGAAAAGATAAACAATATACTTGTGACTACATCAGGTGAAGCTTCTAAATTTTGCCCAAGAGCATAAGTGCGATTCTAGACTCTACTAGAGCCGGTTGCCCCTCTAACACCTTTACCACAAACCATAGGTGCTTGTTGACCCCTACCTAATGGAGGAACTGATGATGATTATGCAAAAGCTGACCTAGTAGATTATGCTATATCACCCATATGCCTTATCATATGTCCTAGCGCACTACAATAATAATAAGAGTCTGTCCCGACATGACATATACCTAAATGACTTCTTCCACACTATTTACAAGGTTGCCTAGGGGTCATTTGCCAACCTGCAGAATATCCTGTTATTCGTTTACCTTGTCCCTCACATCATTGAACAAACTAATTACTTCTAGACCCTTAATGTTGTGGTGGAGCACTGGCTATACAGTAAAAGGATAATGGGCTAGACGGTCTATTAGAAAACCGAGGCCTAAGCTAACCTTGGGATGGTAAAAACTGCACTGTAGACCTGGCCCTCTTGGATTGCGCCCTTTCCAACTCTTGTGTCCTTTTTCTTTGCCTCTGATCCTCCAATTTCTGTGTAAAAGCTTGCATTATATAGTCTCTGACCAAATACATATCCAACCTATATACATATAGACGAACTTTATCTGCCATAGTAGTAACTACATTAGGATCATACCTTGCCAGGGAATTAAATTGAAGGCTATCCCTCATGCTCATTTTTCCTAGGTGAAGGTTCAAGAACTGATCTGCATGGGCCTATCGGATCTTTACTGGCAAATAATGGTCAAGAATTGCCTCTTTGAATTCTTTCCAGGTAGTTGGGGGTGTATCTATACCCTTAGATTGCTTCCAAGCTTCATACCACAATATAGCCACACACTTCAACTTATATGTCACTAACTAGACAGCTTCTGTACCACTCACATGCATAACATCTAAAGTGCGTTGAATTTGATCAATAAAGTCTTGGGGATCTTCATTAGGATCTGACCCAGTGAAGGATGAAGGGTCCAAATTAAGAAAATCATATATCCTTATGCCAACTGCCCTATTCGTACCACTTGGACCTATAACCAGACCTTCCTATCTTTGACCTTGGCCAGCAACTATACAGGTCAATAGTTGGACTGCATTTCTCAGATCCTTCATGGTAGTATCAATAGGTGGTTCTAGAGGAATTTCACTACTTCCCGATTTATTAGGAGCTGGAGGAATTGGAAATGTCTATCATAGAGACTCCTATTGAACCTCATTTCATTCTCTCACCTGACTTGGTATACTAATCACCATTTCTACTCCCTTCCCTATACCTTTGTTTTGCCTGGTTTCTAGCATACTTGTTGTACAAAACAATTTAAGAGTTAGACATGCACCTATTACACTTGGCTTTATGGCACGATCTAAAGAATGAAAAGAAAATAATAACTCCTAAATGCCACATAGCATCGTGCTTATCAATATGGTGTACAACGCATCGATAAACAAGACTCTACATAAACACAACTTTGTAGACTCCCTAGGATGACCTCGCTCTGATACAACTTCTGTCACACCCAAAGTCTCGTTAGGGCGGACTGACACCCGCTGCCGATAAGGCCTAGGAGAACTAACCTATATCTATGCATTTTCTATACATGTTATAAGGGATTTCAACATTTGACATGCCTTTAAGAAAATCAACAGTGATAACAAGTTAAAAGGAAATGCATATAGCCAGGCCGTTGGGGCCACGGTGTTTAAAGTACGATGCATAACCACACTTTAATTTACATAGTCTACAAAGTCTCTAGATAAGGGAAAGTATCTGATAAGGGTCAGAACAGGCCCCACCTCTACTAACTATAGAATACAAAACTATAAGCTCTAGACACACACAAAGCTCCAAAGTAATCTGGAGCTTAGTAACAGCAGCTAGGTATCTTGTACTCTAACTGGGGAGATCTACTAGCACCTGTACCTGCAGCATGAAATGTAGGTACTCGATAAGGGACGTTAGTATGAGATAATGTACTGAATATATAAGGTAGGAAATGTTGTATACAAAGTAACAACTCAAATGAAACCATGCACTGGTGTAAGGTAATAAACTGCCTTTAGTTGTACTGTGGGATCATATACTTTATGTTCTTTTTATCAATTTACCTTTACTGTATAATCTATGCATAGCATATAATACAAATGACTAGCTGATCAATGGTAAAACTGTACTGAGATTGGCCATGGCTAGGCTCTTCCTTAACCCCTCGGGCTACTCCCCGTGATAGGATCGACCCTGTCTAGGTGATTCTCCCACCGCTTGGGCTACCACCCATCAATAAGCAATATATTTTTACTTTATCTTTCAATTACTTTGAGATAATTCTTTTGGTGGTCATAATATTGGAGCTGTGGGACTGTAGATACAATATATGACATGTAAATAATAACAAAAGACAATACCAAACTAAAAGGAGTAGGTTACACAACTAATGAAATGCATAGGAAGTAGAACAACACATGAACTTTATTTAGTAGAATGAATCATGTATCTTGGTATCCAAGTATGTATGAAGATTTGAAAGTGACTATATATGGGAGCATATGGACATTTGAAAGACTGAAGACATGGTTTTTTGTTATGTTGGAGTAGATAAGAGTCTCTATGTACCAAAGAAGAACCTATAGTTCATGCCAAGTAATACGAAATCAAGTAGCCTTATATACCTTATTGTATGACCTCGTTACTATCTTTGAGTGACTGATTTTTCCTTCAAATATTTATCTATAATATATTAGGCAATAAGACTAGTATTAGCAGCAAAGAAACACTTCTTGACAGCCCAATATCATAAAAACTAACACTTGGGCAGCAATCTTTTAATTAGCGACGCAAGGACATTTCTTTAATTTTTTCAATTATAATCGTATCTTCTAACAACCGTTCTTATGTACATGTCATATGAATCTTGTTTTATTCCCTTAATAGTCTTACAATAGCCCACAATGCAGAACATGTAACAACTTTACGCAACATACAAACAGGCAGCATAATGTTACTTCCCTTAGCCATATTTTGAAGTCAACAATCCAGAACCTATTTTAACTTTACCCAAACTGTATCCAATATTTTTTACACATAAAAATAGTCTTATAATAGTCCACAAATAGTACCAAATCAGGTGAAGGTCGTGTAACAACAAATTACAATTATCAGTTCCTAAGTTTCTTTTAAGAGTACAATTACGACGTCGTACAATAACTCATCTTTGCGGACTGTAAAAGTGGTGCAACATCTTAATTACATCACGAACAAACTATAAATTGGTAAACACATAAGTCTTACTTCATAATTCAGCCAACCAAGAAGAGAAAATCCTCTTAAATAATAGGAAAAGTTCACAACATTCCTTAGGACAAATGCTGTCCAAATTTCCAGCACAAACATACTAGCATATACTTCTTATTTTTCATGGGATAAGTATAACAAATACATGGATATTTGCACTTACCTTAGCCTTCAAGATTTAGGTCTCCTTCAATAACCCTAGAGGGTTGTGTACGCTGCCTTGTGAAGTGAAATAAAGAGAGAAAAGGAGGCTTTAGGAAAGCTGAAAATTGCTCCAAAGTAAAATTATTTAAGGTGCTGTGTTTGAGCCCTTATAAAAGGTCTCGTTGGCTGACTTTCTTTATAACTTTTGACCTCATATTAATAGTTATTAATAGCCTTGTTATGCAGCAGCTTAGCCCTTACACTTGTGCCTAAATGGGTCTTAATGTTGATGGACTTTGGCTGCCCATTTTCCAAATTCCTCTTAGTTAATTTTGGGCCCAAATAGTCAATTGGGTTGTGATGTACTTGGGCCCTTTTTACATTCTTTTTGGACTGAAAATAAATCCATTTATGTTGCTAAAACATGGGATAAAGTTACACCCTTAACACGAACTTTGTTCATAATCGGACTTGGACAAATTCAACGTCGAGACTCGTCTCCGTTTAGCTAGTAAATTTAAGCTAAGCAAGTAGGTGACTCACCTGCTACCTTCTTAAGTCCTACAAGCACCTCAATTTTCTTACTTCATTTAAGGCCATGATCTCCTCAATTTGACACAAAAAATATATACACTCGACCCTCTTAAGCATTAGACGCACATATCGCCCTATAACATGAGATTCAAGCACTTTTAAAAATGGGCGCTAATTTGACCAAACCATATCATTCTTCATTTGCATAGTACTAGTGTTGTAAGATGTGGGGTATTACAGGTGGACACTGTATAAAAGCTCCCATCACATGAATTTTGAGATTTCAAATAAAGCGAATTGATGAAGGAAATAACCTGCATCAATTTTAAATATTTTTAGATCCCCAACAGTTAGTGTTATATAATTGTAACTAAGAGACAATGACTCATAGAATATGATCTTTTAGATGTTGTCACGGTAGTCATGATGTAATAGTTGCAATAGCAATGAAGCACTCTTGTTCTTTACTACATATGTAACTAAGCTAAGTAACATGTCGGGCCCGTACTATGCACGGGCTTTGCCCAGCAAGTTCTTAAAGTATAAATAAGATAACCAATCATTTGGATAAAGAAATGACACATTGAGAAGAGCATACTCATTTTTATGTCGTAATATTTAGTATATTATAGTTAGAACTTTTTGTTGGACATTTGTTTTAGTTGATGAGATATTACCATAGTGTAACTTTAGTTATTAATTGTATAATCACAATTGAATTTATTATTATCTAGCACGTTTTATTATTTAATTTTTAATTACTAAAAATAAATTTGAAAAATAATATCAATATGAAATAATTAAATATTATCAAATATTTATATTCATTGACAAAAGATTTTACCTTCCTTTTTGCAACAATTAAATTAATTTTTCAAGACAAATGATTTCATCATGAAATAAATTAATTCGTAAAAAAGTTGACTATATTTAGTGACACAACAAATTTATTCCAATATCCTCCTTTTTTTGAATATGTATTTTTTTTTATTTTGTAACTATTATAATTGTCACTAATCATGATAATTTACAATTGCAATTATACGTTGTCGGTAAAGCAATACTTTTAGTTCCATGATAATATATTTAACTACAAAATTATTAACTTTTTAATTAAAAAATTTGTCTCTAATTTTTACATTTAAGGACTAAATAAGTTTTGTATATAAAAAGCAATCATTAGTGATGAAATTATATTTATTCAACTATGAAAGATATATAAGTTTAGAGACAATTGGTATTGTCATTAATTGTTTAAAATAATTAGTGATGATATAATTTTGTTGGGAATAATAACATTTTTAGTGATAAAATCATACTAGTAACTACAAAAAAATAGACATTTTATGACAAATAAATTTGTCACAAATGTTTATGCATTTAGGGACGATTTTCTCTTTAGTAGTTAATATAAGCTTTTAATGCTAAAATGTCTTTAAATATTTTTAGTGACCCACCTTTTGGGGATGACTGAGTGACAAATTTTGTTTCGTCATACAAGATCTTTTGTAATGAAATATAATTTATAGGCGACGAAAACATTTATCCCTAATAATCAAATTTATTATAGTGGATCAATGTCATGCTCCCGGAGGGCACCCTAGGTGTAATTGACACTCAGAGACTATTGCTAGTCCCCAATCGAACCACCTAGCCTCATTACATTCATTATTTCATTAAGAATACCAGAAGACATAAGAAATCATATTAACTGGATACCACGTTTCCATCAAAGAAACAAGGGTCATAGGCCGCAAAACTAGTCATCAATATCCATATAGTGTCAATAGAATGAAAAGTAAACTCAGTTTAGAAAATAAAGGGGGAAAAGAACCCCAACATCAATCCATCAACTCTCTATGTCTATGAAACCTCTATAACTAACAACCTAAAATGGTACCATGAAAGACCATGGCTACCAAAAACTTAGAAATGACCAAAAATATAGAGAAAAGAAATAAAAGGCATCTTTCGAATGCAGGGGAGGACTCACCAAGTCTCTAGAGCTGGAAGTATAGACCTCAATGATTCACCTGCTGAAATCCCCCTGTCTACCAAATCTGTATCATAAAATGGTGCAGTGCAACAATAGCGTCAGTACGTGGAATGTACGGTATGTAAACTGGCTAAAAGCAACCGACATAAGAAGGGTACATGGAAACATCAGTTCATTAAGCATTTATCTCATTTCAGAACACGGAATAGATACTATTTCATTTAACATTTATTAAGACTCATGCAATCACATCAATGTAAGAGTACTATCAAGAAGGCATCCTATATGGGAGTTTGTCGGATCTACCCATTACCTATGAGCTGGTGATGGCACAACGAACCGATGGTATTGCCCCATCCACCCAATACTTTGCCGAGATAGAAGCCATATATCAATAGATTCAAAATTGAAATAACTTTAGGTCCTCTTTTAGGACTGAGGAAACATCTGTTGCTCATTGTCAATCCTCACCTATGCTGGCCATATAGTTATGAATGCGAGTGAGACTTACTCTTACCCATTTTAGTACTCGATACTTCTCCCATAGACTCAACTTTCTCATAAACGTTAATATCCATCCATTGTCATTATTTAGTCTCCTTTGGACTAAGACATTAATTCATTATTCATTAATTAACTCGAGGAGTTGGGAATATTTCTTTAAGATTACATTCAAACTCTTTGAGGTTTTCAATTTATTATCATCAATAATCATTTTGTTCAACTCAAGACCCGGACCATAACCAACAACAACAATCATGTGATCAAGGCTCTAGACATCAATCCCTAAGTTCGACTCATTAGCCACATAATCATGCAGGGTTTATATGCTCATACAACTCATTTGTTCTAAAACATGTAAACAAGTAATTCAATTATGAAAATCATCACGTTCAAGAAAATATGTAGATAAGATAAAATAGTTTTCATTAAAAAATTCAAGAATTTATACAGATAAGTCTCATTATCGTCAACTTTCAATTCTCTACAATTAGGGGGCTCATCAGAGAACAATCCCATGCTTTTGGGTAGCCTTACATGCCTGATATATAATTTGACACTCAATTTCTCAAGAAATCAGCCTTAATCCCTAGAACCCTTGCTCTTTGCCCTTTTCTTCACTCAAACCTTCTTCTTAGATTTTGCGTAAGGACTTTAGGATAGGTTTTTTGAAACCCTTTAAGGCTAAAAATGATTTGTATTGATAATAGATCAAGTTTAGAAGAGGTGTGAACAAGTATAGAATGCCCCTCAAAAGATTTAAAATTTAAACTTCAGTAGAATAGGTGGGATGAATAGGTCCGCGACACAGACCTATCATGCACCTGTGTATTTTTGAAATTTGAACTCCCATCAAAAAGTGAAAAAAAATCTAAGTATGGGTCCACGATGGGTCCAGGTCGCGGCCCTATCGTGCACTCTCACTATTTTTGGTTAACCTTTCAAAAATTATTTTTTGACCTGATTACTCTAAAATCTGACTAAGACCATTTTTCCATTTGATTGTCTGTACTAATCTCAAACTCGGTCTCATATTTTCCATCAGAGCTTTGAAAGATGCATTATGCATATGATTACATTGTAGGGGCATTTTTGTAATTTTATGAGGTGTTACATCATCTCCCAATTGGTATCATTCATCCTCGAATGAAGAGTAAAAATAGATTAAAGGCACGGGTAAGTTCAAAGCTCATCTCACACCTCACTTGTGAATTCTCGAACTCTCAACTATCCATCACATTATACATTTCTATCTTAGACTCAAGAATTAGAATCAACACAGCAACTCAAGAAAGGGAACTTCAATGGCTTTAAGGATACCGATATTACCTTCAACATCATTGTCAGTCGACATGAATACCTGCGGGTATTTGAGTTTCATCACTTCCTCAGCTTCCCATGTAGCTTCCTCAACAAATTTATTCCTCCATAGAAGTTTGACGGAGGGTATCTCCTTGTTCCTCAACTTAAGAACTTGTTGATCAAGGATTTAGACTAGAATTTCTTCATAGGATAGGCTATCCTTCAATCCCATACTCTTAATAGAAATTACTAAGGCAGTTCCCAAACACTTCATCAACATTGAAAGGTGAAACACCAGATGGACTCCATCTAGCTCGGAAGGCAAGTCTAGCTCTTAAGCAACCTTCCCTATCCTCCTCAAAATTTGGTATGGTTCGCTATAACGTGGACTCAACTTCCCCTTGTTACCAAACCTTATGACATCCTTCATGGTTGATACCTTCAAGTACACCCAATCATCCACCTCAAAGTCTCAATCTCTTCTCCTCACATCCATATACAACTTTTGACGACTTTGTACTATCTTCAACCTTTCTCTGATGACTTTCACCTTCTTTATAGATTGGTGGATAAGAGCAGGTTCGATTAACTCTACTTCACCAACCTAAAACCATCCAATTAGTGATCTACATCTCTTCCTGTATAATGCATCATAAGGGGCCATCTGCATGATGGCATGGTAGCTATTGTTATATGCAAACTCAATCAATGGTAGATGGTCATCCCAATTTTCTTTGAAGTCGATCACACACGCTCTCAACATATCCTCTAAAGCTTGAAAGGTACGCTCTGCCTGTCCATCTATATAGGGGTGAAAAGCGGTGCTCAGATTTACTTTTATACCCAATCCCTTCTGAAAAGATCTCTAAAATTAGGAGGTGAATTTAGCTACTCTATTTGAGATGATAGACAAGGGAACCCCATGCAACCTCACTATCTCACAAATGTACATTCAGGCATACTCCTCAGTTGTATTAGTTGACTTGATTGCCAAGAATTGGGCTGATTTGGTCATCCTAACCACAATCACCCATATCGAATCATGCTGCCTTCGGGACCTTGGTAAACCTGCAATGAAATACATATTAATCATCTCCCACTTCCATTATAGAAAATGAAAATTCTAGGCTAATCCACATGGTCTCTGATGTTCAACCTTGAACTGTTCACAATTAGGATCCTTAAAGACATATTCAGCGATGTCTTTTTTCGTCCCATTCCACTAATAGACTTCTCTCAAGTTGTGGTACATCTTAGTAGAACCAGGGTTGAATAGAATATCTAGATCTATGAGCTTTAGCCATGATCATATCTCGAACACCATCAATATTACGTACACATAGTTGGTACCCTAACACTCCATCTCCCCCTTTGGAGAAAACCATCACCTTCTGCTTATGAACCGCTTCTTTCAATTGGAACAAGACAGGGTCTTGGTTTTGTTTTTCTTTCACTTCTGACACTAAGGATGAAGCAGAACCATTCTGAATATTGACCCTGCCTTTATTATTCTCTTCAAGTTACACTACCAGTTGAGACAAACTATTTACTTCATTAGCTAATTCTGTTTTCCCTTCCTCCACATAGGCAGTGCTACCCATAAATAACTTTCTAAGAGCATCAACAAGAATATTGGCCTTACCTAGGTGGTAGAGGATGCTCATTTCATAATCTTTGAGCAACTCCAACCATCTCCTCTATTGCAGGTTGCGCTCCTTCTAACTAAACACATTTTGTAAGCTCTTCTAGTCAGTGAACACGTCCAGATCCACTCCATACAAGTAGTGACACCAGATCTTAAATGTGAATACCACCACCAACAACTTAAGATCATAAGCCAGATATTTTTTCTCATGGATCTTAAGTTGTTTGGAAGCATAAGCTAACACCTTCCCTCTCCGCATAAACATAAAATCCAGTCCAACTCTTGATGCATCACAGTATGTTACAAAGTCTTCTATCCCATCGGGCAATGTCAAAACTAGTGTTGTAGTCAATCTAGTCTTCAACTCTTGGAAACTCTTCTCATACTTCTCAGACCAGTGAAACTTGGCCTTTTTCTGAGTTAGCTTAGTCAAAGGTGCTGCCAAAGA
The DNA here is from genome assembly GCA_025642045.1 of Solanum sejunctum. Classification (NCBI taxonomy): domain Eukaryota; kingdom Viridiplantae; phylum Streptophyta; class Magnoliopsida; order Solanales; family Solanaceae; genus Solanum; species Solanum sejunctum. The sequence goes on along the minus strand of JAOTQJ010155966.1, from coordinate 10,044 downwards.
AGAGAAGCCCTCAATAAATCTATGATAGTAGCCTGCCAATCCCAACAAACTTCTTATTTCTGCCAGAGAGGTTGGTATTGGCCACTTCTTAACTGCTTCTATCTTTTGGATATCTACCCGAATACCATTCCCCGAAACAACATGGCCTAAAAAGGCAACAAACTTGAGACAAAAACCATAATTTGAAAATTTTACTTACAATTCATGGTCTTTGAGGGTTTGCAAGACCACTCTAAGATGATTAGCATGCTCCTCTTCATCCTTAGAATACACCTGAATGTCATCAATCAATACAATCACAAATATGTCAAGATACTGTCGGAATACTCTATTCATCAAATCCATGAAAGTTGCAGGTGCATTTGTCAACCCAAAGGACATGACCAAGAACTCAAAATGGTCATATCATGTCCTAAAGTCTATCTTTAGAATGTCATTTTCTCTCACTTTCAACTGATGGTAACATCGGAGGTCTATCTTGGAGAAAAAAGTGGCACCTTGAAGTTGGTCAAATTGATCATCTATCCTGGGGAGAGGATATTAATTCTTTATTGTGACCTTGTTCAACTATCGATAGTCTATACATATTCTAAGAGACCCATATTTCTTATTCATGACTAGGACAAGAGTACCCCAAGGGAAGACACTAGGCCATATGAAACGTTTCTCTAACAAGTCCTTCAATTGTTCTTTCAACTCTACAGAGGTTATTCTATAAGATGGAATTGAAATGAGTAGGGTATTAGGAAGAACATCAATCCCAAAATCAATCTCTTATGAGGGACTCTAGATAGATCATCAAGAAACATCTTAGGAAACTCATTCGCATTCAGGACTGACTCAAGAGTAAGAGATTCAACATTGTCAAGCTTAACTCGCACGAGGTGGTAAATATAACTCTCAGAGATCAAATTTTTGGCTCTAAGATAAGAAATAAACTTTCCCTTAGGTGCAACAGAACTCCCTTTCCACTCTAAGATAGTTTTCATTAGGAAATTGAAACTTAATAATTCGGGTTCTATAGTAAATAAAAGCATAGCAGGCATAAAGCCAATCTGTGCCAAGTATCACATAAAAGTCAACTATCTCCAGTTCTACCAAGTCAACTAAGGTGTCTCTATGATAAGTGGACACTATATAATCCCTGTAAATACTCTCAGCTAAGATAGACTCACCCGTAGGAGTGGAGACAACAAAAGGTTCAAGCAAACACTCTGGAAGAATCCCAAACTTTCCAACCACATAAGGAGTCACAAAAGTTAAAGTGGCACCCGGATCAAGTATTAATAATCAAAGGTAAAGACTCAAAGCATACCCGTAGCAACATCTAGTGCAGCCTCCTAATATTGACGATTACCTATAGCATAAAGACGGTTAGTCCCTCCTCTTGTACTCAAAGTAGTACTCCTTTGGTGGCTGCCAATTGGAGGCACTGCTGAGGACTATGCTCTATTACTTTCTTCACCCCGTCTCCTCTTCGGGCACTTATACTGAAAGTGACCAACCTGCCCACACAGATAGCAAGCATCTATGTCCATACGACACCAACCTAGATGAAGCTTCCCACAATTACTACAGGGTAACTTTCCCTTCGTACTTTGTGCCACACTAGCATGGGAATGAGAACCTTGGACCCTAAAATTCTGGTGGGCCTGAGACTTCTAATCATACCTATTCTATTGAACTGGTGTACTCGATATAGAAGGTGTATGATGAGATGATATTTTCTGGAAGTAGGACTTGTCACCCTTATTCTACATCTGCAGGCTAGGCTCATGTCCCACTAATTTTGCCTTTTTTTTCATCTGCTTCTCCCTATCTCTCCCCTTATCCTCATTTGTCTATTGGGTGTATACCATAATCCATGAGATGAACATGTTGGGAATCAACAAGGCTGCCTTGAACTCTTTCTGCACATGCTTGCCTAAGCCAGATACAAACTTTCTCATCCTCGCCCTCACGTCTTGGACCATCTCCAGAGCATATCTGGATGGCTTAATGAACTTGGGACTATACTCCTTAATGGTGATCCCTCTTTGTTTCAAGTCATAAACTCCTCAACCTTCACCTCCCTCAACTCTTGGGGGCAAATGTGGTCAAGGAAAGCAGTCTCAAACTTAACCTACTCCGCGAGCTTAGCATCTTCACCTCCGTTGTCCTCCTATTTAGTTGTACCAAATATTTGCAACATCGTTCAGCTAGTAAGAAACAATTTCAACCCCATTAACCCTACTAGCATGCATGGCCCTCAAAATCTTTTACAACTCGGTGATGAAATTATGTGGGTCCTTCTAAACTTTCGACCTTATATACACAGGTAGGTTCTCAAGAAGTCTATAAGTCAGGTTATATCTGGGGTTCCTGTGAGCTAGAACTAGGAGCTTAAGGACCCCAATTATTACCCTATTAGGTCACTTTAGCATGGTGATGGCTCCCCTAAATTCTTCCTCGCTAGTGGAAGCTAGCTGGGGCTGAGCAGGAGGTGCCTGTGGGACCTTAGTAGTCGTAGCAGGCCGTCCCCTTCTCCTAGCATCTGTCTGGACTCGGACCTTAGGTTGGGCATTCTTAGCTGGGGCTGTGACCTCTCTCTGAGCAGTTGTTTATTTGGCAGCATTTTCTGTAAACATATAAGCACGAGTTAAAATGGAATTTCCATAAGGTTAAACCCTATCGCACAAATACAGATAATAGAAAAAGGGTAACACTTCCTAATGTCTTATAGCCTCCTGCTTATGAAGTGTGGTACACAACATATCCATAAACAAGGCTCTACTAGACACGGCTTCATAGACTCCCTAGGACACTCGAACTCTATGCTTTGATACCATATTTGTCATGCCTCGAGAGGGTACCCTAGCGTAACTGACACTTGGAGACTATTGCTAGTCCCCAAGCAAACCTCCTGGCCACATTACATATATTATTTCATGAAGACTAGCGGAAGACATAAGAAATCATTTTAGTGGAATGCCATGTTTCCATCAAAGAAACAAGGGTCATAGGGTGTAGAACTAGTCATCAATATACATCTAGTGTCATAGAATGAAAAGTAAAATCAGTTTGGAAAAGGAAAAGGGAAAAGAACCCCAACATCAATATATCAACTCTATACGTCTACGAAGCCTATATAGCTAACAATCTAAGATGGTTTCATGATAGGCCATGGCTACCACAAACTCAGAAATGATCTAAAACATAGAGAAAAGAAATAAAAGGCATCATCTGAATGCAGGAGAGGACTCACTAAGTCTCTGGAGATGGAGGTCTGGACCTCAATGATTCGCCAGCTTAAATCCCCTGTCTACTAAATCTGCATCATAAAATGATGCAGCGCCAGAGTGGCATTAGTACGTGGAATGGATAGTATGTAAATGAGATAAAAGTAAGCGAGATAAGCAGGTACATAGAAATATCAGTTCATTAAGCATTCATCGCATTTTAGAACATGGAATAAATACTATTTCATTTAACATTCATTAAGACTCATGCAATCATATCAAATAAGAGTACTATAAAAAGGCATCCTATACTATAGTTTCTTGGACCTACACCCATCACCTATGAGCCGGTGATGGCACAACGAATCGATCCTATTGCCCCACCCACCCAATACCTTGCTGGGATTAAAGCCGTACATTATTGGATCCAAACAACAATAACATTACCCCAATGCCTTAAAGGCTCCCATCCATTGTGGGGTAGGGGGTCAGATATACGCAGCCTAACCCCTATGTTTAATAACATAGCGTGAATATTTTTGGATGACCCATGATGAGCGTCGAAAGTTGCATTGACTAACTGCGACTTTACAATTACAAGAAGCATAGATAGTTTAAAGAGACATTTTGCTTTATTCCATCATACCCCAAAGCCAAAAATTAGTGAATCTTTGGCTCCATCTGAGATTGATAGTAAGCATACATTATTGGATCAAGAATAAAAATAACATTAGGTCCTTTTTTGAGATTGAGGAAACATTCGTTACTCATGATCATCCTCACCTATGTTGGTCACATAGTTATGAGTGTGAGGTGGAGTTACTCTTACCTATTTCGGTACTCGATACTTTTCCCATAGAGTCAACTTGCTCGTAAACGTTAATATCCATCCGTTGTAATCGATTATTCTCCTTTGGACTAAGACATTAATTCATTATTCATTCATTAACTTGAGGAGTTGGGAATATTTCTTTAAGATTGCATTCAACTCTTTTGAGGTTCTCAATTCATTATCATCAATCTTCATTTTGTTCAACTTAAGACCTAGACCACAACCAACAACTACAATCATATGATCACAACTCTAAACAATAGTCCCTAGGTTCATCTTGGACTTAGTAGCCATATAATCATATAGGATTTATATGTTCATAGAACTCATTCATTCTAAACCATGTAAACAAGTAACTCAGTTATGAAAAAAATTGCATTCAAGAAAATGTGTAGATAAGATAAAATAGTTTCCCTTAAAACATTCAAGAATTTATACAGACAAGTCTCATTATCTTCAACTTTTAATTCTCTACAATTAGGGGGCACATAGAAGAATAACCCCATGCTTTGGGTAACCTTACATACCTAATATAGTGTTTGACTCTCAATTTCTCAAGAAATCAGCCTCAATCCCTAGAACCCTTGCTCTTTCTCCTCTTCCTCACTCAAGGCCTCTTCTTAGATTTTGCATAAGGACTTTAGAATATGTTTTAGAAACCCTTTAAGGCTAAAAACGACCTGTATTGGTCATGTATCAAGTTTAAAAGAGGTGGGCAAAAGTTTAGAATGTCCCTTAAAAGATTTAAAATTTTAAACTTCAGTGGAACAAGTCGGGGGACTAGGTTCATGATGTGGACCTGTTGTGCACCTGTGTATTTTTGGAATTCAACTCCCATAGAAAATGTGAAAAAAATCTAAGTGTGGGTCCATGATAGGTCCACACCGCAGCCCTATTAGCACACCCTCACTATTTTTGGTTAAACTTGCAACAATTATTTTTTCACCCGGTTGCTCTGAAATTTGGCTGATACCATTTATCCACTTGATTTTCTGTGCGATCCCAAATTCGGTCTCAAATTTTCCATCGGAGTTTTGAAAGATATGTTATGCACATGATTACCTTCTAGGAGCATTTCGGTAATTTTACGAGGTGTTACAATCTATCTATATTGTATTAAAATAGTGAAGACCCTTAGAAATGTTGTTTGAACTTTTTGTCCTTCATTAAAATACTCCTCTTTAGAAAAATTGTATTTTTGCCATTTTTAAATTATTATATTATTATTTTAATTCTTTTAAATATTGACTATCTTATTATGGTATTGCCAACAAAAAATTCTAAAATAATAGCCAAACACCATTTTAAGAAATTACGGCCAAAAAAAGCGGGAAAACGTGACAAAAGTCCAAAAATATAGGAAAGAGATTTTTATTAATACTAGAATTCCTAAATTTATGGAAACTTCTATATAGACTAATTATAAATATTATGAAATAAAAATACAATTCTATTCAAGTTTTTTTTTTAAAAAAAAAGTCCAAAAAATGGCATAAAACGTCAAAAAAAACTAAAAAATAGGCAAACATATTTCTCTTCATACTTGAATTCCTAATTTTATGGGACACTTCTAATTAAATTAAGTATACCCTTTATAAAAAAAATGGCTTAAGTCATTGACAGACATCTTAACTTGTCCGCATTTTCCATTTAGACACCTTAACTAAAACTTATACCTATTGAACACTTAGACTACAAAAAATTGTGCCTATTAAATATTTTTTGTTAACATGGCAAAGTGTGTGTAATACACACAAGAGAGGCGCGTGTGAGGCATTATTTAACCAATCCCCCCCCCAAAAAAACAAAAAATTCTCTCTTCTTCTTCTTCCAATTATACTTCCACTACAATTTCTCCTCTTCTTCTTCATTTCAACCATTTTTCCACCACCATTTCACCAATGTAATCTTGGACTCCTTAATGCCACCAACATCCATGGCTTTTTCCCCTTTTCTCGTTGTTAACCACCAGAAGTAGCATTAACAGTGAAGTTCCGGCGATGTAATTGAATGCTACAGAGCTTAAGTAAAGGATGAATAGATTTGCCATTAAAATGATGACCCAAATTGTTAAGATGAAGTAAGTGAAGCTTTCCATGAATAACAAAGACCCACCAATAAATAAAGTGAATTTCATCAAACAAGAAAGAAAAATCAATTTGGGTTTAAACTCAATTCCTGTGAAACTCTATTTTTTTCAAGCGAGATGAACATGAACGTAGAATTATTTTTTGAAGTTGTTAAAGAATTCAAATCTTAATGAACTCACAACAAAGTAAGGAAAAAATATCAATAAAACATTTGAGGAAGAGAGTGAATGTCACGCCCAAAGTCCCATTAGGGCGGACTGGCACCCATTGCCGATGAGGCTTGGGAGATCCAACCTATACCTATGCACTTTCTATACATATTATAAGGGATTTCTACATTTGACATGCCTTTAAGAAGATAAACAGTGATAACAAGTCGAAAGAAAATGCATATGACTAGGGCATTGGGGCCACGGTGTTTAAAGTGTGAGACATGATCACACTTTGATTTACATAGTCTAAAAAGCCTCTAGATAAGAAAAAATATCTTATAAGGGTCGGGTCAGGCCCCGCCTTGACTAACTATAAAATACAAACATATAAGCTCTAGACATAAACAAAGCGCCGAAGCAACCTGGAGCTTAGTATCGACAACTAGATGTCCTGTACTTCTACTGGGGAGATCTACTAGCACCTGTACCTAAAGCATGAAATGCAGGTCCCTCGTAAGGGACGTCAATACAAGATAATGCACTAAATATGTAAGGTCGAAAATACTATATATGAAGTAACAACTCAAATGAAACTATGCACTGGTATAGGATAAGAGACCACCTTTGGTTATACTTTGGGATCATGTACTTTATGTTCTTTATATTACTTTACCTTTACTGTATAATCTGGGCATAACAAGTAATACAAATGACCAGCTGATCAGTGGTAAAATTGTATCGGGATTGTCCCCGGTTAGGTTCTTCCTTAACCCCTCGGACTACCACCCATGATAGGGGCATCCCTGGCTAGGTGATTTTTTCACCCCTCGGTCTACCACCCATCAATAAATAATATACTTTATCTTTTAATTACCTTTGAGATGATTCTTTTGGTGGTCACAATTTTGGAGTTGTAGGACTGTAGGTGTAACATGTGACATATAGATAATCATATAAGGCAATATGACAATGAAAAGAGTATGTTACATAAATAACGAAATGCGTATGAGATGAAATAACTCGTAAACTTTATTTGGCAAAAAGAACCTATGTAACTTGGTATCCATGCATGTATGCAAATTTGAAGGTGACTATGTACAAGAGCATATGAACATGTGAAAGAGTGATGACATAGTTAATAGCTGTGTCACAGTTGGTAAGTGCCTTTATCCAGGTTTTATTGTCTGGTCCAAGGCCTTTGGATCTTGGGACTAAGCGTTTTCACACATTAAAATACCTATACTTAGCCATATTTTTCCTTCATATCATGCAAGACATCCCCCCAATACTCCTTATACACATAGCTAATATTTCATCCCCTAAATTCAAATCTCAAAAGCCTCTCCGAATCAAAGGATTTCCTCTCAAGCTTCAAGTTTCCATCTCCAATCTTTATCAATTATATCCCCAAAGCTAAGGTATGTGGGTTTGTTTCATGGGTTCCTTTCACCCATGATGCCCAAGGTCCTTTTTCTCAAAAATTGCATGATTTAAAATTGATTTACTCATAGGTCATAATTATTATGAAATTCACTGCACACTATGTTGGGATTTATGAAATTATGACTATTTTACTATGTTTTGGGCTATGAATCTAAGCGATATTGTGGGATTTGATGAATGATTTTGATGTATATTGCTTGAGAGTGTTGCCAAGTATCTATTGATAGTTTTACATTGAATTCTCTAGCATGATTTCACTCTTGAATTGCATGATTTTACACTAGCAGTACACACCCACCAAGTGTTTGATAAAATGCCTTTTTAAAGATTCTTAAAGTTTTGATGATCTATTGGTTCAGTTATGATTCAAGTAACTCTATGATGATTATGTGCTTTTTAAAGATGTGTCTAAATCACGGAAATGTTGATGATGTTGTAAGGCTTGATTAAGCCCCTATCTTAAAATTATACCTCTTGTGAGTCTTTTTATGTTAATATTAGGGCAACATTTGATGATGATCTATTCTTATGATTAAATTATTAGGCTCTCATGTTGTTATGTTCTTGGAAATTCTTGATGAGTTATTGGGTTCTTATGCTAAGGTTTATGTTATTGTCAATTGTGAAGCTTACTAGAAGGTGTTATAAATTATACTATATGCTTTACCCTCTAGTGCAAGGCCAATTCCTACATGAAGAGGTTATGAACTATATTGTACACCTTACCCTCATGTATGAACCAATGCTACTCACTTACTCATATCCAGACATAGGGGTTATAAACTATGTTGCACTCCTTACCCTCGTGTATGGTTGAGAATATGCAAGGTACATACATGTAGGGGTTATGATCTATGCTACCTTTACCCTCATGTGTTATTCACTTACTCATTTCTACAGGGTATGAACTATGTTGTACTCCTTACCCTCATGTATGATTTGGGGTTATGCAATGTACTTATATGAAGGGGTTATGAACTACGTGGAATGCCTCACCCTCATATGCACGCATGTAGGGGTTATGACCTATGATATCTCCCTACCCTCATGTGCTATTCATTATCTCTTGTTTACATATAGAGGTTATGATATATGCTATCTCTTTACCCTTATGTACTACCCATTACCTACAGAAGGGGTTATGATCTATGCTATATTCCTCGTTCTTTAGTACAAGGTATTTGGATGATCTAAGCAAGTAACCTTATTATGTTAAACAATCTATGTGTCATGACCCAATCCTAGGGCCTAGATGTGACATGATGAATGAAAAATCCAAAGGAGCCCCAAACAAGCCTCTAAACTTATCATTACACATCATTGCTCACAGAAGTATGTAAAAGACATAAAACAAGTATAAGGGGAAAAGAGGCTAATGGATAGCTTGCCAAAACATCAATATCAAAGACAAGGAGTCATAACTCATATCATAATTATACAACTTGTCCACCAAACACTTCTAAATACATAGATAGAGCAGGGGACAAGACAAAGTAACCGGGCTCACCATCATAGTCAAAAATAGAACATAAGAAAGTATCTCAATACATGGATAATAGCAACATAGACTAAGGTCCCCGAAGTGAAAGACTCACCAACTAGCTTTGAGTAGAACCGATCCTACCACATCGAGGAGGAGGAGGATCAACTTGAGCACAATCCCTACATGGCAATATCATGTTGGCAAGAGTATGCGTTAGTACATTTGAATATACTAAGTATGTGGGGTGCAATGCAACGATAGAGACATCATACTCAAAATGCATACATTAGACAATAGACATAGTATAATAATATGGCATGTATGATCAATGCAAAATTAAAACATTCTTTCAATAACTAATGCTCATATAAGATATCATATGTGTAGAAGACACTAAGCTAGTATCCTAACTATGGTTGGGAGATGCCATTCACACCTGGACACCCTTGTGGCAAGGTACAACACCCTTCGCATGGTTGATGCCATTCACACCTGGACACCCTAGTGGCAAGGTACAATACCTCGCACATGGTCGATGCCATTCACACCTGGACAACCTGGTGGAAAGGCACAACATGCCTCACATAGTTGATTTTATTCACACTTGGACACTCTGGTGGCAAGGTACAAACCCCTCACATGGTTATCCATATTCCTATACCTCCCTTATTGGGCATGGTCTAATACAACACATTATATAGAACATATATATCATTTACCTAAGCTCATTGCTTCATTATAACATCATTCATATCATATCTCATGCTTTGGACCTTCGATTCCTTAAGAAACCATAATCTGACATTTAATCAAACACCTTGGGTGT